>NW_019281171.1:13959-43112 GCF_000648695.1 Onthophagus taurus
AACATACAGGGTGCCCATTATGTATGGAATATAGTATATATCTTTGTAGGTATCAACTTTATAGAAAAACATTTTATACAAAACTTGTTTAATATTTTATTTGCCATAATAAGACTGCAGTCAATTGTTTTTAATTCAGAAAACAAATGAGTAAAGAATAATACTTAAATTTTTTTAAATAGCAATGTATTCTTTCTTTAGGCTCATTTGATAGAGATTATTTTTCTCTTTACGATGGCGTAAAATTTTTGTATCCTTACATCAGAAAATTTTTGTTAAAAATGGAAAAATTGTTTATTAATAAAAATTAATCAATAACATTAATCTAGATATCCGAGATCGTCAAGTACCTCGAATTATTGGAGATGTACACTAATTTTTCGTTTATTTGTTTTATTTTGTATGTAAATTTAATTTACAGTAATAATTCGAGGTACTTGACGATCTCGGATATCTAGATTAATGTTATTGATTAATTTTTATTAATAAACAATTTTTCCATTTTTCTCAAAAATTTTCTGATGTAAGGATACAAAAATTTTACGCCATCGTAAAGAGAAAAATAATCTCTATCAAATGAGCCTAAAGAAAGAATACATTGCTATTTAAAAAAATTTAAGTATTATTCTTTACTCATTTGTTTTCTGAATTAAAAACAATTGACTGCAGTATTATTATGGCAAATAAAATATTAAACAAGTTTTGTATAAAATGTTTTTCTATAAAGTTGATACCTACAAAGATATATACTATATTCCATACATAATGGGTACAGGGTGCCCATTATGTATTATATAAACATAAATATATATAAATATATAAAATATGTATAAATATATATCAAATATATATAAATATCCATAAAATATGTATATGTATTTATGCGGTTTAAATATATATAAATATATAAAATATGTATAAATATATATCAAATATATATAAATATCCATAAAATATGTATATGTATTTATGTATATTTTATACATATTTATATATATTTATATATATTTTATATATATTTATACATATTTTATATATTTATATATATTTTATATATATTTATACATATTTTATCTATTTTATATACAGGGTGATTCACATAAGAACCGACACAAAGCAGGGACATGTAGAGGACAATAAATTAAGATGATTTAACGCAGCTTATCTCTATACCAAGTTGTACCCCTGAGGAGTTATACTCCTTCAAAGTTGGGTCTTAAATTTTTAAAACATTGAATATCTTCGTAATACATTAAGCTAGAAAAACCAANAACGGTTTGTGATACAACTTTTAATTAATAATGCTTTTTTGCGTAAAATGCTCCAAGGGACTCAAAAATGTACTCGAAATTTTAATATATTGAGTTGTATAGAAGATACAACCTCCAGAATGAAAAATCCCCTATTTTAACGGTTTTAAGAGTTTGTTAACATAAAATTGTTTTTATCTCAAAAATGGTTAATGATATAACTATTAACAAAGAGTACCTTTTTTATTTAAAACACTTCAAAGAATTCAAAAATGTGCTCAAAATTGCAATTGATTCACTGGTTTAGATTTTATAGAGTGTAGAAGTATGATATCTTCAATTTTTGTGTTTTTATTACAAAATCGTTGATATCTTAAAAACGGTTTGTGATACAAATTTTAATTAACAATGTTTTTTTACGTAAAATACTCCGAGGAATTCAAAAATGTACTCGAAATTCTAATACATTGAGTTGTATAGAAGATACAGACTCCAGAATGAAGATACCCTAATTTTAACGGTTTTTACTGTTTGATAATACAAAATCTTTTTTATCTCAAGAAAATTTATGACCTAAATATGCAGGATGAGCTGCAGAACACGGTAAGTACACGTAATTTTAATTTGGCAATGATGAAAAAAAGTTACGCGTTTTTGAAAAATGTTCAAAAAACAAAATTTTTAATTTTTTCTATTTTTTTTGTGCTAAAATGTTTAGAATCACTTAAGGAACACGATTAGCAGACACAAATCAAATTTGGCAATGGTAATGTACTCGAAATTCTAATATATTGAGTTATATATATAGTTACTGGCTACAGAATGAAGATAATCTCAATTAACACAAACTCAAGAACGGTTAATGATACAACTCTTAACAAAGAGCACCTTTTATATATATAGTTATATTGGGAAAAAATGTATTTGCGAATCAATTGTGATTAGTACAAATTCATCGGATTGTAACGGTTCGAAAGCGACCGGAAACTCGGGGTTCGGATCGAGGGGGTGGTTGGGCGGCGGCGGTCCGTTCGTATAAAGGGCGGCGAAGAGCCGATAGGGCGTATGATTCGTTTTATCGCCCAGATAACCGTCGAGGCGACAGTGCGAGTAACCGGACCAGCGCCAGCTGCGAACAAATAAGGCACATTAAGCGCCGCCGCCGCCGCTGCCGCCGCCGGTGCGCAATAACTCTTGCATTATTAATAAAACAATTATTCGATTGTAACGGACGCGGCCGCGCGGCTCGTTCGAACCAACGCGATGATCGCTTAATCAACTGAGTCGAGAGCTTTGTTCTACGGATTTCAACCGTTTCTCTCCCTTCAATTCGTTTAAGTACCATTTTTTAAAAAATTTCTAGTATGCAACCAATCTCACAATATTTTTATTGCAATACGCGATTTCCGTATGATGCGTATTGCGCTGTGATGTTGGTTGCATACTTGGAATGATGATAATTAATAAACACGCTGTATATAGAATATTTGAAGAAAAGAATTACAAGTCAGTGTATATGAATAGAAGGATTGATTAAGAAATCGATTACTCCCACAAGAAAACCGACAGAAAAGACAGGATGTCGATTGTGTGCGCTTATAAATCGACTCTAACTAATAAAATTCCCTTCGAGGCTACCTGATTTTTACGCCGCTCGTTTATTACGATTAAGGACGAGGATAAATCGGCCGTCCGGATTGAAAAGGGAAGGAGGTGGACGAAAAGTTTCGGGGAGGCGTTTTAAAACGTGGGGTCGCGATTGATGGGTCGGACTGGAAAAATTGAGAGGAAAACCGCCCGCTTTCGGTTAACCGCCTCGGTGTATACAAGTCCGAAGGGAGGGGGGTTTTTCTTGAGCTACCTGCATCTGGTGTACATCTTCGCCATCAATAATGGACGGGGCGAAGGGGTGCCGGCGGGAGACAAAAGAGCCAATATATATTAATAAGGCAACCCTTCTATACCCTTAATCCGGAGCACCCTTTTAGCGCTTCGCGGGGTGGGAGGCGGTGAGGGGGTAGCTTCGTTTTACGCGGGGGGTGCCCCAGAATTACACTAATTGTTGTCAGTTGCCTGGGAGACGCTTGAATCCCCGCGGATGTTATTGATGATATCGATTGTTATATTAACGAATTTATATATATATATATATTTTTTGAAGTTATATATATTTTCGTTTAATTATTTTTTTTACATCCTCGAGTGTGTGTATTTCAAGAGGAAACGTGATGTGAATGTAGGCGCGCACGTGTGTCGCGGGGTGGCTTTGAATTTTATATTTTTCGGGGGCGGGGACATTAAATTCTTTTAATTGCCCCCCGTATCTGCAAGCGGCGGGCGTCGTCGTCCGGGGGGTGGACGGAAGCGGTAGATGGAAGGGGGCGGCGTCCGAGAATCCGAGTACTTCCACACACACACACACATATATATATACACAACAGTGGTGTGGTAGTTTTTTGTGGCCCGCGCCCCCTGAATACTGATTAATTCTCGCGGAATTATTTATTCCGACGTTATATTTTTCCTGCGGGTGGATGGAGGGGGCGGGGGGTGTCCCGGTATATTGCCGTCGCCGCCGGGATTTTTAATTTCTTTTGTCCGCCCCTTTGCCCGCCGCCGGAACCGCGTCCGTGACGGAAATACCGAAAACCAACCCTTTTTTATCAACTGCCCTTAAAAGGGGTACGTACCCCCCGGGGGCGGACGGGAGGCGGACTATTCCTCGTTTCGGGCCTCCGATAGCATTAAATTAAACCTTTTTAAAAATCCACCTCGATAATGTTAATTTTAACCCTTCCCTTCTTTCACCGAAACCGTTAAGGGTTGTTTTTCTTTCAACGCGATGATGAAACAACGAGATCTTAATCTTAGATACGGAATTTTAAGTTTCCCGGATAATCAGTTTTTTTTCTTTTTTAATAAAAATGTTTAAAAATTATTTCTATTTCACGTTTCTTCAAAATAAGCCTAAAGAAATAAATTTTTAATTAAAAATGGTATTTTGAGGATAGTCTTTATTAATAGTTGTATAAGATAAAAAAGATTTTGTGTTAACAAACACTTAAAACCGAACTTTAATATATTTTTTTATATCAAGCGATCTCTTGATGATTTATACTATAGATAAAGTAAGCACATCTATTTCAAAACACACGAACGCTAAAAATACTAAAAAAATGCAATTTCAAAGACGGGCAACTTTTTTTTAGCATTGCCAAATTTGATTTGTGTCTGCTAATCGTGTTCCTTAAGTTATTCTAAACATTTTAGCACAAAAAAAAATAGAAAAAATTAAAAATTTTGTTTTTTGAACATTTTTCAAAAACGCGTAACTTTTTTTAATCATTGCCAAATTAAAATTACGTGTGCTTACCGTGTTCTGCAGCTCATCCTGCATATTTAGGTCATAAATTTTTTTGAGNATATATATTTATATATATTTTTAACCGATTTCGGTTCATTAACACCATCATCAGACGAAAATTTTATATATATATAGTATAATTGTTGAATATATAGTTTTGTGATTTTGATAAGATCGAGGAGCAATTAACAACCCTTTCCTTAGTGGAAGTCCCCCCCCGTATGGACGGCAAATTGCACGTAAGACGTCGTTTACGAGAACGACGATGTCGCCAGGAACAATACGCCCTCATGGTTGGAGGAGTATATAGAGGAAGAGAAATCATCGCAGACCGTGTTGAGTTTGGATTCGGCGATGAGGAGAGAATTCGTGGATCTGTGTAATAGACGTGTATTATCCGGGGCCGGATTCAATACTCTAATAATAATTCCCCCTTTCTCCTTTCGTTCTCCTCTCGAAATCCGCCGGATCGGAGACTCCTCCGCCGTGGCGGCGACGCTTTGAACTTGACAATCCGATTGTTTGCCGCGTGATTTCCTTATCTATATATCCTGACGCGCGCCGTTTAAACAATGCCACCGTCAAATAAGACCGATCACAGTTTCGAGTCACCCTGTATGTGGTTTAAAATCCGCATACATGGGATTTATAAAAGAGGTTGGGTTGGGTGTAGAAAAAAGGGGGTGAAGGGAACTTACTTGAAATTCAAACCGCGGCGGCGCTTCCTCCGCGTTTTTGAATATCGTAACCAAGTGTGACTTTGCATACACTTATTTGATTTATTAGAGAGAGAGAAGAATCCGAGTTCTCTCGTTTGTACACAGATATACGTGTGTGCCAACCCTTTCCCCCCACCCCAAACGTTCCAAACCGCCGGTGTCCCTTTTTGTGGCCATTTTTATGACAACCACACCCCATCTTTTTCTTTACACTTTTTGTCACTACTTTATATACAGCGTGTTAATCAATTATCGTATCCGACGTCATCATTGCAGCAAGTATGCAACCAATATGGCAGTATTGGTATTGCAATAGTTTAGATGTTATGGAGTGCAAAATCGTTGATNACTTTTTTTAATCATTGCCAAATTAAAATTACGTGTGCTTACCGTGTTCTGCAGCTCATCCTGCATATTTAGGTCATAAATTTTTTTGAGATAAATAGGATTTTGTGTTAATAAACACTCAAAACCGTTAAAATAGGGGATTTTTCATTTTGAAGCTTGTATCTTCTATACAACCCAATATATTAGAATTTCGAGTACATTTTTGAATTCCTCTGTGTATTTTACGTATAAAATCACTTTTAATTAAAAATTGTATCACAAACCGTTTTTAAGATATAAACGATTTTGTAGTAAAAACACAAAAATTGAAGATATCGTAATTCTACACTCCATAACATCTAAACCACTGATTCAATTTTAATTTTGAGCACATTTTTAAATTCTTTGAAGTGTTTTAAATGAAAAAGGTACTCTTTGCTAAAAGCTGTTTCATTAACCGTTCTTGAGATAAATAAGATTTTGTGTTAACAAACACTCAAAATCATTAAAATAGGAGATTTTTCATTTTAAAGCTTGTATCTTCTATACAACCCAATATATTAAAATTTTGAGTATATTTTTGAATTCCTCTGAGTATTTTACGTAAAAAATCAGTTTTAATTAAAAGTTGTATCTCAAACCGTTTTTAAGATATTAACGATTTTGTAGCAAAAACACAAAAATTAAAGATATCGTAATTCTGCACTCCATAACATCTAAACCACTGATTTAATTGTGGTTTTGAGCACATTTTTGAATTCTTTGAAGTGTTTTAAATAAAAAAGGTACTCTTTGTTAAAAGTTGTTTCATTAACCGTTCTTGAGATAAGAAAGATTTTGTTTTAACAAACACTTAAAATCGTTAAAATGTTGATATTTTCATTCTAAAGCCTGTATCTTCTATACAACTCGAAATATTTGAATTTCGAGTACATTTTTGAATTCCTCTGAGTATTTTACGTNACACCCCATCTTTTTCTTTACACTTTTTGTCACTACTTTATATACAGCGTGTTAATCAATTATCGTATCCGACGTCATCATTGCAGCAAGTATGCAGCAGTATTGGTATTGCAATAGTTTAGATGTTATGGAGTGCAAAATCGTTGATATCTTAAAAATGGTTTGTGATACAACTTTTAATTAACAGTGCTTTTTTGAGTAAAATACTCCGAGGAATTCAAAAATTTACTCGAAATTCTAATATATTGAGTTGTATAGAAGATACAAGCTCCAGAATGAAGATAACCTCAATTTTAGTGTTTATTAACACAAAATCGTATGTATCCCAAGAAAGGTTAATGATACAACTTTTAAGAAAAAGTGCCTTTCTTATTTAAAACACTTCAGAGAATTCAAAAATGTGCTCAAAATTGCAATAGATTCATTGGTTTAGATTTTATAGAGTGTAGAAGTACGATGTCTTCAATTTTTATGTTTTTATTACAAAGTCGTTGATATCTTAAAAACGGTTTGTGATACAACTTTTAATTAACAATGCTTTTTTGCGTAAAATACTCCGAGGAACTCAAAAATGTACTCGACATTTTAATGTATTGAGTTGTATACAAGATACAACCTCCAGAATGAAAGATCCTCTATTTTAACGGTTTTAAGAGTTTGTTAACACAAAATCTTTTTTATCTCAAGAACGGTTAATGATACAACTATTAACAAAGAGTACCTTTTTTATTTAAAACACTTCAAAGAATTCAAAAATGTGCTCAAAATTGCANTTTGCTAAAAGCTGTTTCATTAACCATTCTTGAGATAAATAAGATTTTGTGTTAACAAACACTAAAAACCCTTAAAATTGAGGTTATCTTCATTCTAGAGCTTGTATTTTCTATACAACTCAAAATATTTGAATTTCGAATACATTTTTGAATTTCTCTGAGTATTTTACGTAAAAAATCAATTTTAATTAAAAATTGTATCACAAACCGTTTTTAAGATATAAACGATTTTGTAGCAAAAACACAAAAATTGAAAATATCGTAATTCTGCACTTCATAACATCTAAACTACTGATTCAATTGCAATTTTGAGCACATTTTTGAAATCGTTGAAGTGTTTTAAATAAAAAAGGTACTCTTTGCTAAAAGCTGTTTCATTAACCATTCTTGAGATAAATAAGATTTTGTGTTAACAAACACTAAAAACCCTTAAAATTGAGGTTATCTTCATTCTAGAGCTTGTATTTTCTATACAACTCAAAATATTTGAATTTCGAATACATTTTTGAATTTCTCTGAGTATTTTACGTAAAAAATCAATTTTAATTAAAAATTGTATCACAAACCGTTTTTAAGATATAAACGATTTTGTAGCAAAAACACAAAAATTGAAAATATCGTAATTCTGCACTTCATAACATCTAAACTACTGATTCAATTGCAATTTTGAGCACATTTTTGAAATCGTTGAAGTGTTTTAAATAAAAAAGGTACTCTTTCTTAAAAGTTGTATCATTAACCGTTCTTGAGATAAATACGATTTTTTATTAATAAACACCAAAAACGTTAAAATAAGGATATTTTCATTCAGGAGCTTGTATTTTCCATACAACTCAAAATATTTGAATTTTGAGTACATTTTTGAACTGCTCGGAGTATTTTGAGTAAAAAATCATTTTAATTAAAAGTTGTAACACGAATCGTTTTCGTGATATTTCAAAAAATCTTAAATTTGCGTTATATTCGTTTTATTCGTCATAACTGAAAAACAAAAAGTGATGGAGGAAAATGTTTTAGAAATAAATTGTTTATTATGAACCGAAAAAACATAATTCGTAATTATTTCCGCCTTAGTTGTTATTGAAAATCTTAATAATAGATTTTTTGATTGAATTGTAATGAAAAAGGGGTTGTAATGCGTCGTGCTTCTTCACCGGTTATAGAAAGAAGTGATTATGATTGGTCGAGTTATTTAATTGCCTTCATCTATCATTCAACGTCCACGCGCGGATCGTTTGACGTTGACCGATCGGATTTTGGTTGGAACTCAAAATCACGAAGGAAAGTTAAATCACCCCTTTTAAGAAAAAAAAGATTCCAATTTTCGTCATAACTCAATAGAAATAAGTTCTCGTTTGAAAGAAGAAGGGAACGTAAAAGTCGCCCGCAAAACATAAGTTCCAATATTACAACGACAACTAATAGGGGGTCCGTGGGGATTGGGGAATTGACCGTTGGTTTTTGCGGGGGCGAGGTTATTGGGAGAGGAGCGTTGAAAGCCTCGGTTCGCCATAAAAATTTCGGTTTATGACCGGGTTTGGGATTTCCCGGCCGATATTGACGTCAAATAAATTACTATTTAACGCAATTATTGGCTTCCCCAAAACGACTTTTTCTGTACCTTCTCCGACTTTGGCCAAGTTTTCGTTCGCAATCAAGACGAAAATTGAAACGGTCCCCCCGATGAATATTCAATGGGGCCGGGAAATCTTCCGAACACCTTTAACTGGATTAGATTTTCTTCGCAAATAAGAAATATTCCTCCTCTCTTAACCGAGAAGGTGGAGGAACTCCCAAGGACGGAGCGGAGTTATTTGGGAACGGGCAATTAATAATAATTTTGCGTTTTCGTTGGGGAGGTTTCGGAACGGATCGGAATTTGAATACCAATTCCCGTATTGAATTATTTATTAAATTAGCATCCGTATTGTTCCGAGACGAAAACAAATTCGAAATTGGAACGCTTTGTTTTGTATAAGAAAATTTTTCGTTGAAATTAATTCAACGAGGTCCACTCAACTCGACTAGGAATTACCGAAGCGTCGTTCATCACCGGAAACACTCACGTTCGTCGATGCCAGTTTCGAAATGATCAAAATTTATCCTATACAGGGTGTTGTAAATTGTAAATAACCCGTAGGCAAAACTGCCGTTGACAAATTGAACGAGCGCGTTCATCGTTCCCCAACCAAAAGGTGCTGCGGTTGCGGCTCTCCTCCTGCAATTGACAGATCCTCGCGTTATTTATTACACCACTTTTACCTTCCCCGCAAACACTCGCACCATCTCTTTGAAATTGGGGATCGAATTTGCCCCATTAATAATATATATTATAATAGAACAACAAAAAGACGTGGAAAATCTTGATGAAAGCGATTAAAACCCTTAAAAGTCTTCCCTTTTAATCCCTTTTGACCACCAACTTTGAATCAAAGACGAGAAGCCAAAACATTTCACTTCATCCACCACACATCACACGATCATCCCTCCCTCATTCTCTCTCTCTTCATCTCTTTCCCTTTAATAATTAGATAATTTCGTAATTCTTGGGGGCTCTTTGACGTCCACTAAACTAATTATTCCGCTTTTTCCATTTTTTTTTATCCCCCCATTTCCAACATATCACTCAATACTTATTTTGTTATATGAAACGTTTTTGAAAAAAAGCTTTAGTATAAAACCTTATTCTTATAATATTGCTCTTTATGTTTTGCTCTCAGATGCATTCATATCGAGAAAACTTAAAAAAAGTGAAAATTCCATTCTTTCAAGTAATTGATGGTAACATTTTTGAATCGGAGCATGTTATAAAAAAACTTTTAGAATAAAAGTTGTAACAAATTTTATTCTTAACAATATTGCTCTCTTGCACTTTTGCTCTCAGATGAATAGATATCGAGAAAAATACGAAAATTTGAAAATTTGATGAATTTTATTGTTTTAAGTAGGTAATGGTAACATTTTTGAATCGGAGCATGTTACAAAAAAACTTTTAGAACAAAAGTTGTAGCAAATTTTATTCTTAACAATATTGCTTTCTTGCACTTTTGCTCTCAGATGCATAGATATCGAGAAAAATACGAAAATTTGAAAATTTGATGAATTTTATTGTTTTAAGTAGGTAATGGTAACATTTTTGAATGGGAGCATGTTATAAAAAAACTTTTAGAATAAAAGTTGTAGCAAATTTTATTCTTAACACTATTGCTCTGTTGCACTTTTGCTGTCAGATGCATAGATATCGAGAAAATTACGCAAATTTGAAAATTTGATGAATTTTATTGTTTTAAATAAGTAATGGTAACATTTTTGAATCGGAGCATGCTATAAAAAAACTTTTAGAACAGAAGTTGTAGCAAATCTTATTCTAAACAATATTGCTCTCTCGCACTTTTGCTCTCAGATGAATAGATATCGAGTAAAATATGAAAATTTGATGAATTTATTGTTTTAAGAAGGTAATGATAACATTTTTGAATCGGAACATGTTATAAAAAAACTTTTAGAATAAAAGTTGTAGCAAATTTTATTCTTAACAATATTGCTCTCTTGCATTTTTGCTCTCAGATGAATAGATATCGAGTAAAATAGGAAAATTTGATGAATTTATTGTTTTATGTAGGTAATGATAACATTTTTGAATCGGAGCAAGTTATAAAAAAACTTTTAGAATAAAAGTTGTAGCAAATTTTATTCTTAACAATATTGCTCTCTTGCATTTTTGCTCTCAGATGAATAGATATCGAGTAAAATAGGAAAATTTGATGAATTTATTGTTTTATGTAGGTAATGATAACATTTTTGAATCGGAGCAAGTTATAAAAAAACTTTTAGAATAAAAGTTATAGCAAATTTTATTCTAAACAATATTGCTCTCTTGCACATTTGCTCTCAGATGCATTAATATCGAGATAAATTCGAAAATGTGAAAATTAGATGAAATCGTGGTTTCACATCTTGTTGTTGGGTAAAAGGAATTCGGAACGTTTTAGAAAAAAAGTTTTAGTATAAAAGTTGTAGAAAACTGTATTCTTAACAATATTGTTCATTATACTTTTGCTCTCAGATGCATAAATATAGAGATAACTTCGAATATGTGAAAATTAGATGAAATCGTTGTTTTACATCTTGTTGTTGGGTAGAAGGAATTCGGAACGTTTTAGAAAAAAAGTTTTAGTATGAAAGTTGTAGAAAACTTTATTCTTAACAACATTCTTCATTGTACTTTTGCTCTCAGATGCATAAATATCGAGAAAAATACGAAAATTTGAAAATTTGATGAATTTCGTTGTTTTAGGTAGGTAATAGTAACATTTTTGAATCGGAGCAAGTTATAAAAAAACTTTTAGAACAAAAGTTGTAGCAAATCTTATTCTAAACAATATTGCTCTCTCGTACTTTTGCTCTCAGATGCATAGATATCGAGAAAAATAGGAAAATATGAAAATTTGATGAATTTATTGCTTTAAATAAGTAATGGTAACATTTTTGAATCGGAGCATGTTATAAAAAAAACTTTTAGAATAAAAGTTGTAGCAAATTTTATTCTTAACAATATTCCTCTCTTGCATTTTTGCTCTCAGATGAATAGATATCGAGTAAAATAGGAAAATGTGAAAATTTGATGAATTTATTACTTTATGTAAGTAATGATAACATTTTTGAATCGGAGCATGTTACAAAAAAACTTTTAGAATAAAAGTTATAGCAAATTTTATTCTAAACAATATTGCTCTCTTGCACTTTTGCTGTCAGATGCATAGATATCGAGAAAAACAGTAAAATACGAAAATTTGATGAATTTCGTTGTTTTAAGTAGGTAATGATAACATTTTTGAATCGGAGCATGTTACAAAAAAACTTTTAGAATAAAAGTTATAGCAAATTTTATTCTAAACAATATTGCTCTCTTGCACTTTTGCTGTCAGATGCATAGATATCGAGAAAAACAGTAAAATACGAAAATTTGATGAATTTCGTTGTTTTAAGTAGGTAATGATAACATTTTTGAATCGGAGCATGTTACAAAAAAACTTTTAGAATAAAAGTTATAGCAAATTTTATTCTAAACAATATTGCTCTCTTGCACTTTTGCTGTCAGATGCATAGATATCGAGAAAAACAGTAAAATACGAAAATTTGATGAATTTCGTTGTTTTAAGTAGGTAATGATAACATTTTTGAATCGGAGCATGTTACAAAAAAACTTTTAGAATAAAAGTTATAGCAAATTTTATTCTAAACAATATTGCTCTCTTGCACTTTTGCTGTCAGATGCATAGATATCGAGAAAAATAGGAAAATATGAAAATTTGATAAATTTCGTTGTTTTAGGTAGGTAATGGTAACATTTTTGAATCGAAGCATGCTATAAAAAAACTTTTAGAATAAAAGTTGTAGCAAATTTTATTCTTAACAATATTGCTCTCTTGCACTTTTGCTCTCAGATGCATAGATATCGAGAAAAATAAGAAAATTCTCGAAAATCGAAAATTGTGGTTTTACACCTTGTTGTTGGGTAGAAGGAATTCGGAACGTTTTAGCAAAAAAAGTTTTAGTATAAAACTTGTAGAAAACTTTATTCTTAACAACATTGCTCAGTAAACTTTTACTCTCAGATGCATAAATATTGAGGAAAATACGAGTAAGCAAAAATTAGATGAAATCGTGGTTTTATATCATGCTGTTGCTATAGAACTGATTCGTAACGTTTTATAAAAAAAGTTTTTGTATAAAATTTGTAGCAAAGTTAATTCTTAACAATATTGCTCCTTTGCACTTTTACTCTCAGATGCATTAATATCGAGATAAATTCGAAAATGTGAAAATTGGATGAAATCGTGGTTTTACACCTTGTTGTTGGGTAGAAGGAATTCGGAACGTTTTAGAAAAAAAGTTTTAGTATAAAAGTTGTAGCTAACTTCATACTTAACAATTTTGCTCCTTTGTACTTTAGCTGTCAGATGTGTCAATATCGAGAAAAATTCGAATTCGCACCGTCGTGCATACATTTATAAACATTGAGCTGAACACAGTGTTGTTTCGAGGATTTTACAAGGTTAACAAGAATGAATTGAGGTCGGACAAGTGATTTCGGTAGAACAAACTATGGCGAATCGAATGACGTATAGATTTTGATAATCGAGTACATCGTTTACGAGTTATGAAGACCTAAAGAATTAAGGGTTAAGTTCGGGTAGGTCCAATACTTGAAGATGAGATGAAACGCGTAGTTTAGCTCTGTTCCCTTTAACTGTTTCGTCCGAATGTGTGGTCGGCACATGTTTTCGTTTGCGCTTCCTGTCGATGCCCATCCGATAAAGAAGCGGTCCCTTTTGAAGTCCAACGAACAAAAATACAAACGGCGCGGTTGCATTAAAATGGAAAGAAGAAACTGAGTTAGGTTGTATACAAAGATTTCTCGTAAATGTTGAGGTTTTTTCCCTTTTTTATTTTCCCTTTAATTTCTAAAAGGAAGAAAAGAAATGTTTACAAATAACTCGTGTAATATCCGCGTGAAAAGGGGGCGAATTTCGTTCAAATTTCTCCAATTTCTCTATCCTCGACGATAAGAACGAAAAGAAGACGATGAAAAGCATAAAAATCGTCCCTCTCGTTCCAATCTTCCCTTTTCCCATCCCTCGTCTTTCTCCAAGAAACGTTGCAACTTGTCAAACTTCATATTGTGTACATATTAAAAGCAATAAAGTGTCGCGCGAGAAATTCGCATCGATGTCGCGGCAATTTCATCAAATCGCCCCCTCTCAACGCCTCTTTGCCTCTTTCCAATTTGATTTTATTACCAAAAAGGGGAAAGAAGAGACGCGAATACGAGACAAGTTATCAATTATGTTTATATGAAATAAAAATTTTTATAAGAATCTCGAATTAAAGAAAGGTGAGTGATGTAAAATCGATGTTTTAGGATAAAATAAAAAATTCCACCCTTCCCGTTTCAATGCGAGATAAGATCGCCGAAAAATAGTCAAAAGGGGGACGAGAGCGATCGGAGAAAACGGGAAACTGATAACGGAAATTGGCGAACGAATACAAAAAAACAACATGGCAATAGGAAAGTGGGGCCTGGGGCATTCGATTTTCCCTCTGCAATTTTTTAGACAGATTGTAACTGGGTTTGATACAGATCTTAACAACTTTCTGCGCCATAAAACCGACGGTTTTCTTTAATATTTGATTCGTAAGGGTTTTTTTTTAGAATTTTTGTCATTACTACTTCTGTTTGTCCAAGATGCTTAATATATTTTTCTATAAATTTTTAAAGTTTCATTTTTATCACAATTACGATATCTTAAATTTTTGTGTTTTTATTATAAAATCGTTGATATCTTAAAAACGGTTTGAGATACAACTTTTAATTAACAAAGCTTTTTTACTCAAAATACTCAGAGGAATTCAAAGGTGTACTCGAAATTGTAATATATTGAGTTGTATAGAAGATAGAGGCTCCAGAATGAAGATAACTTCAATTTTAGTGGTTTTAAGTGCTTGTTAACACAAAATCGTATGTATCTCTAGAACGGTTAATGATACAACTTTTAACAAAGAGCACCTTTTTTATTTAAAACACTTCAAAGAATTCAAAAATGTGCTCAAAACTACAATTGAATCAGTGGTTTAGATGTTATGAAGTGCAGAATTACGATATCTTAAATTTTTGTGTTTTTGCTACAAAATCGTTGATATCTTAAAAACGGTTTGAGATACAACTTTTAATTAAAACTAATTTTTTACGTAAAATACTCAGAGGAATTCAAAAATGTACTCGAAATTCTAATATTTTGAGTTGTATAGAAAATGTAAGCTCTAGAATGAAGATAACCTCAATTTTAGCGATTTTTAGTGTTTGTTAACACAAAATCTTTTTTATTTCAAAAACGGTTATTGATACAACTTTTAACAAAGAGTACCTTTTTTATTTAGAACACTTCAAAGAATTCAAAAATGTGCTCAAAATTAGAATTGAGTCAGTAGTTTAGATGTTATGGAGTGCAGAAAGACGATATCTTAAATTTTTGTGTTTTTGCTACAAAATCGTTTATATCTTAAAAACGGTTTGAGATACAATTTTTAATTAAAAAAGCTTTTTTACTCAAAATTATTAGAGGAATTCAGAAATGTGCTCGGAATTCTGATATATTGAGCTGTATAGAAGATACAAGCTCTAGAATGAAGATAACCTCAATTTTAACGATTTTTAGTGTTTGTGAACACAAAATCTTATTTATCTCAAGAACGATTAATGATACAACTTTTAACAAAGAGCACCTTTTTTATTTAAAACACTTCAAAGAATTCAAAAATGTGCTCAAAATTAGAATTGAGTCAGTAGTTTAGATGTTATGGAGTGCAGAATTACGATATCTTAAATTTTTGTGTTTTTGCTACAAAATCGTTTATATCTTAAAAACGGTTTGAGATACAATTTTTAATTAAAAAAGATTTTCTACTCAAAATACTCCTAAGAATTCAAAAATGTACTCGAAATTCTAATATATTAAGTTGTATAGAAGATATAAGCTCTAGAATGAAGATAACCTCAATTTTAACGATTTTTAGTGTTTGTTAACACAAAATCTTATTTATCTCAAGGACGATTAATGATACAACTTTTAACAAAGAGCACCTTTTTTATTTAAAACAATTGAAAGAATTCAAAAATGTGCTCAAAATTATAATTGAGTCAGTAGTTTAGATGTTATGGAGTGTAAAATTACGATATCTTAAATTTTTGTGTTTTTGCTACAAAATCGTTTATATCTTAAAAACGGTTTGAGATACAATTTTTAATTAAAAAAGATTTTTTACTCAAAATCCTCCTAGAAATTCAAAAATGTACTCGAAATCTAATATATTAAGTTGTATAGAAGATATAAGCTCTAGAATGAAGATAACCTCAATTTTAGCGATTTTTTGTATTTGTCAACATAAAATCTTTTTTATTTCAAAAACGGTTATCGATACAACTTTTAACAAAGAGCACCTTTTTTATTTAAAACACTTGAAAGAATTCAAAAATGTGCTCAAAATTATAATTGAGTCAGTAGTTTAGATGTTATGGAGTGTAAATTACGATATCTTCAATTTTTGTGTTTTTGCTTCAAAATCGTTGATATCATAAAAACGGTTTGTGATACAACTTTTAATTAAAAAGCTTTTTTACTCAAAATTCTCTTAGAAATTCAAAAATGTACTCGAAATTCTAATATATTGAGTTGTATAGAAGATACAAGCTCTAGAATGAAAGTAACCTCAATTTTAACGACTTTTAGTGTTTGTTAATACAAAATCTTATTTATCTCAAGAATGGTTAATGATATAACTTTTAACAAAGAGTACCTTTTTTATTTAAAACACTTCAAAGAATTCAAAAATGTACTCAAAATTACAATTGAATCAGTGGTTTAGATGTTATGGAGTGCAGAATTACGATATCTTCAATTTTTGTGTTTTTGCTACAAAATCGTTGATGTCATAAAAACGGTTTGTGATACAACTTTTAATTAACAAAGCTTTTTTACTCAAAATTCCCAGAGGAATTCAAAAATGTACTCGAAATTGCAATATATTAAGTCGTATGGAAGATAAAGGCTCCAGAATAAAACATCCCCATTTTAACGGTTTTAAGTGCTTAATAACACAAAATCATTTGTATCTCAAGAACGGTTAATGATACAGCTTTTAACAAAGAATACATTTTTAATTTAAAACTCCTCAAAGACTTCAAAAATGTATTCAAAATTACAATTGAATAAGTGGTTTAGATGTTATGGAGTGCAGAATTATGATATCTTCAATTTTTGTGTTTTTGTTTCAAAATCGTTGATATCTTAAAAACGGTTTGAGATACAACTTTTAATTAAAAGTGATTTTTTACGTAAAATACTTCGAGGAATTCAGAAATGTACTCGTAATTCTAATATTTTGAGTTGTATAGAAGATACAAGCTCCAGTATGAAAGTACCCCATTTTAACGATTTTAAGTGGTTATTAACACAAAATCTTTCGTATCTCAATAATGGTTAATGATACAGCTTTTAACAAAGAGTACCTTTTTAATTTAAAACTCTTCAAAGAATTCAAAAATGTGTTCAAACTTATAAATTAGTTAATAGCTTAGATGTTATTGTCGATTTTTGTAGGGATATTAAAGATTTCTATGAAATGCATTAATGTTATTCTTTAATATTTAAAAAATCTTTTCAGTTAGCATGTTGTTTGCAGTAAAAATAATACTTTTTAGTTAACTTTCATAAATATGTGTAGGTTTGGATTGGGTTTCGGGGGTTTGGCGTAGGATAACTTAAAAAAATGCGGAGGTTATTTATGTTACTTTAAAGCTCCTTTAATCTCCGGTACGGAACGGGGCCGGGAGCATTAGCAAAAGTAAAAAGATTAGCAACGGCGTCGGTGGGGCCGGCCCCCCGACCGGAAAAATATGTACGGAGAAGCCGCTTTTTCACTTTTATTTCGCCTAATTTGTACGGGATTCCCCGGGCAAATATAAAATTACCGCGCGCGCGTGTAATTTCTCTAAATAAATAATTTACGCCGACGGAAAAACGGTCGTAATGCACGAGGATTAAGCCTCCGGGGGCGGCGGGGGGAAAGACCTAAACCTCCCTTTAGAGCCGTCCCCGAAAACTACAGATTCTCGTACGCGCGTGTATCTTGTCATTAAAGCGAGGGCAAAAAAAATGTAATAAACTGGGGGGTTTTTTTTTAAGTGCGGAATTAAAAGTATGATGATCTAAAAACGAGAGGTTTCCATGTTAATTTTATTTTCTTTACTTGAAAAAAAAATTAAAATAAAAATAATGAAATGACGTTGGATTGTAAAATCGATTATATATATAAATATAATTTTTTGAAACTTTTTTATTGCCTAAATATGCAGGATGAGCTCCAGAACACGGGAACCAAGCGTAATTAAAATTTGGCAATGATTAAAAAAAGTTGCGCGTTTTTGAAAAATGTTCAAAAAACTAAATTTTTTATTTTTTTTATATTTTTTTGTGCCAAATCGTTCAGAATAACATAAGGAACACGATAAACACCCGTAATTTCAATTTGGCAATGATTAAAAAAAGTTACGCCATTTTGAAAAACGTCAAAAAAACAAAATTATGAATTTTTTTTTCCTTTTTATTCCTAAAATGTTCAAAATAACATAAGGAACACGATAAACACCCGTAATTTTAATTTGGCAATGAGTAAAAAAAGTTACGCCATTTTGAAAAATGTTCAAAAATCAAAATTTTGATTTTTTCTATTTTTTTTTTATACTAAGCCGTTTAGAATTACTTAAGGAACCCGATTAGAGCACACAAATTAAATTTGGCAATGATAAAAAAAAGTTAAACGCATTAAATGCTTAATAAATACATTAAAATAACGAAAAGTTTTGCTTCTTACTTAATGCACGTTGGATTGTAAGATCGATACGCGACGATTGTTCCAGATGGGTCCCCCCTTTTTCGAAGCATTCATTTTTTCACCATGTCGGCGCCTTTTTGCGTACATAAAGTATAAAGTGAAAGAAAAAAGAAAAAAAATAGGCGCAAAAGAGGCGACGGCGTCGTCGTTACGCCGAGAGGCTCTCTTCGGCGTCCGCGGAACATCAACTTCAATTAATTTCTCTCGATTGAGGAGGCCCCAATGGCGGAAATCGAACCGCCGTAATTACGCGGCGAGCGCCTTTTGGGCGTCGTTCGCGGGCTCAGCCTTTGATCGCAAGCCGCAGCAGAGGCAGCACGCGGGGCCCCCGACGACGACTGCCTTATTTGAGTTTTTCTCTTCTTTATGGGAGGGCGAGAGAGACGTGGTATCAATAGACTGAAAATCTTGGAAATGATGACATTTTATGGACGTTTTCTTGACAATTCGGATTGTTTACAGAGGAGTGAGCCCACGTTTACGTCTGCTTAGCAAGTTCTATAACGAGGATTTATTGTCGGGAGTCGTTAAAACGTGTATATAAAGACCGCGAGAGAGAATTTTCACGAAACAATCCTCGTATTTTGCAATTATCGGAGGGAGTCTTAGAGAGACAGATCGATGGGGACTTTGCCCGCCGCGGGGCGAGGCAGGGGTGGTCCCCCGAGGAAATGAAGCAACAAACTTACAAATGGCCCGAAACGCATTAAACAGCGTGCGGTCGATCTCACTCGCGAGATGATTCCGAGAGTTTTCGTCCCCCTCCTCCCCCGAACGAGAGAACCAGCGGCAGAACAAGGAGAGATACTCCGCGTATTGTCTATAAATATCCATAAATCGCGATGTTCTCCTCAAACCGTCTCCGCCGAAAAACAAACAAACAGATAAAGTCCTCTCTCACTCGAAATCTCGATTTCGATCTCAGCTTTCGTGGTCCTCCTAAATATTAGGAACCCTTAATAAGGGGATAATTCTTATAACTAGTTTCGGAATGTTATGTATCTTGATATCTCTCCGAGTAGGTTATTAATAGTAGCTGCTACTCTCGGGGAAAGTCAAATATAAAGACCCAGAATCAGAGATTATTACTACTACTTGACTATCACGTTGCTCCTTTCCGACTTCGCCACCCCAAAACATTTATTACCCAAATAACTAAACCTATTTATGAAAATCTGATATAAAAAAAAATCGTATATATATAAACATAATTTTTTTAATCTATTTTATTACCTAAATAAGCAGAGTGAGCCCCAGAACACGAGAAGCACTCGCAATTTTAATTTGGCAATGATTAAAAAAAATTACGCGTTCTTGAAAAAAATTCAAAAAACGAAATTTTTCATTTTTTTAATATTTTTTTGTGCTAAATCGTTCAGAATAACTTAAGGAACACGATTAGCGCACACAAATTAAATTTGGCAATGGTAAAAAAAATTTCCCGTCTTATGTCAAATTCAATTCAATTTTTGTGTTTTTGCCACAAAATCGTTGATATCTTAAAAACGGTTTGAGATACAACTTTTAATTAAGAAAGCTTTTTTACTCAAAATGCTCCGAGGNTGTGCTCGAAATTCTAATATATTGGGTTGTTTAGAAGATACAAGCTTCAGAATGAAAAATCCCCTATTTTAATGGTTTTAAGAGTTTGTTAACGCAAAATCTTATTTATCTCAAGAACGGTTAATGATATAACTTTCAACAAAAAGTACCTTTTTTGTTGAAAACACCTCAAAGAATTCAAAAATGTACTCAAAATTCTAATATATTGAGTTGTATAGAAGATACAGGTTCCAGAACGAAGAAAACCTAAATTGTAGTGGTTTTAAGTGCTTGTTAAGACAAAATCTTATTTATCTCAAGAACGGTTAATGATATAACTGTCAACAAAGAGTACCTTTTTTATTAAAAACACCTCAAAGAATTCAAAAATATACTCAAAACTACAATTGAGCCAGTGGTTTAGATGTTATGGAGTGCAGAATTACGATATCTTTAATTTTTGTGTTTTGTTTACAAAATCGTTGATATCTTAAAAATGGTTTGTGATACAACTTTTAATTAAAAGTAATTTTTTACGTAAAATACTTAGGGGAATTCAAAAATGTGCTCGAAATTCTAATATATTGGGTTGTTTAGAAGATACAAGCTTCAGAATGAAAAATCCCCTATTTTAATGGTTTTAAGAGTTTGTTAACGCAAAATCTTATTTATCTCAAGAACGGTTAATGATATAACTTTCAACAAAAAGTACCTTTTTTGTTGAAAACACCTCAAAGAATTCAAAAATGTACTCAAAATTCTAATATATTGAGTTGTATAGAAGATACAGGTTCCAGAACGAAGAAAACCTAAATTGTAGTGGTTTTAAGTGCTTGTTAAGACAAAATCTTATTTATCTCAAGAACGGTTAATGATATAACTGTCAACAAAGAGTACCTTTTTTATTAAAAACACCTCAAAGAATTCAAAAATATACTCAAAACTACAATTGAGCCAGTGGTTTAGATGTTATGGAGTGCAGAATTACGATATCTTTAATTTTTGTGTTTTGTTTACAAAATCGTTGATATCTTAAAAATGGTTTGTGATACAACTTTTAATTAAAAGTAATTTTTTACGTAAAATACTTAGGGGAATTCAAAAATGTGCTCGAAATTCTAATATATTGGGTTGTTTAGAAGATACAAGCTTCAGAATGAAAAATCCCCTATTTTAATGGTTTTAAGAGTTTGTTAACGCAAAATCTTATTTATCTCAAGAACGGTTAATGATATAACTTTCAACAAAGAGTACCTTTTTTATTGAAAACACCTCAAAGAATTCAAAAATGTACTCAAAATTCTAATATATTGAGTTATATAGAAGATACAGGTTCCAGAACGAAGAAAACCTAAATTGTAGTGGTTTTAAGTGCTTGTTAACACAAAATCGGCTGTATCTCAAGAATGGTTAATGATATAACTTTTAACAAAGAGTACCTTTTTTATTTAAAACACTTCAAAGAATTCAAAAATGTACTCAAAATTGTAATTGAATTAGTGGTTTAGATGTTATGTAGTGCAAAATCACGATATATTCAATTTTTGTGTTTTTGCTTCAAAATCGTTGATATCATAAAAATGGTTTGAGATACAACTTTTAATTAAAAATGCTTTTTTACTCAAAATACTCAGAGGAAGTCAAAAATGCACTCAAAATTCTAATATATTGAGTTGTATAGGAGATACAAGCTTCAGAATGAAAAATCCCCTATTTTAACGGGTTTAAGAGTTTGTTAACACAATATCTTTTTTATCTCAAAAACGGTTAATGATACAACTATTAACAAAGAGTACCTTTTTTATTTAAAACACTTCAAAGAATTCAAAAATGTGCTCAAAATTGCAATTGATTCGCTGGTTTAGATTTTATAGAGTGTAGAAGTACGATATCTTCAAATTTTGTGTTTTTGCTTCAAAATCGTTGATATCATAAAAACGATTTGTGATAGAACTTTTAATTACAAGCAATTTTTTACGTAAAATACTCAGAGGAATTCAAAAATGTACACAAAATTCTCATATATTGAGTTGTATAGAAGATACAGGCTCCAGAATGGAAATCCTCAATTTTAGTGGTTTTAAGTGTTTGTTAACACAAAATCGTAAGTATCTCAAGAACGGTTAATGATACAACATTTAACAAAGAGTACCTTTTTTATTTAAAACACTTCAAAGAATTCAAAAATGTGCTCAAAATTGCAATTGATTCACTGGTTTAGATTTTATAGAGATTAGAAGTACGATATCTTTAAATTTTGTGTTTTTGCTACAAAATCGTTGATATCATAAAAACGGTTTGTGATACAACTTTTAATTACAAGTGATTTTTTACGTAAAATACTTAGGGGAATTCAAAAATGTACTCGAAATTCTAATATATTGAGTTGTATAGAAGATACAAGCTTCGTAATGTAAAATCCCCTATTTTAACGATTTTAAGAGTGTGTTAACACAAAATTTTTTTTATCTCAAGAAAATGTATTACCTAAATATGCAGAATGAGCTGGAGAACACAGTAAACCCAATTAATTCAAATTTGGCAATGATTAAAAGAAGTTACACGTTTTTGAAATTTCAAAAAACAAAATTTTGAATTTTTTCTACTTTTTTGTTGCTAAGACGTTCAAAATAACTTAAGAAATTTCGGCAATGGTAAAAAAAAGTTGCTCGTCTTTGATGATCATACATAAGCATAAAAATTTTATATATAAAGTTGTGTGGATGTCATGTCAAGTCGATTCGGTGAAAACGCATTAGATTATTATGGAGATTGAATAATGTGTAAGGAATAAGCGGGCAAGATATAAAATAGTAGATTTCTTTGGCGGATTTAATTAGGTCCGTGAGAAAATTTAGTCCCCGGTGGGAGGAGAAACTAGATCCGGGATTACATAGAGAGCACGGTAGTAGGTACGTGGAGCGCCGTTGGAACACAAATTGGAAAATAAACACAGAGTTGACAATTGCAGAGTTTTGAAACGGTCCGCGTGACGTCGACTGCGACTATATGTACCACTACATACGCGTCGTGGGAACTGGAAATTCATCGAGATCGTGGCGTGACACGAAGGAGAACCGTACTACTACTACCTAATACAAATACAAACGAAACGTAGGAAAGGAAGTGAACAGCACGGCATTAGGAGAAACTCATACTATTGTTATTCCGACGCGGGGCGTAATCGTCGGGAAAGCCACATTTTAACTGTCGCTGTCGTCTCGACTCCTATTTATATGGTTAGGAATCGATTTCTTCCCCGCATCGGCATCGTTCCGTTCGGGTTTTTTTGGGCTCCCCCAAAATACTTGATGCTCGCCTCCTTCTCGTTTGATTTTATTTTATCTCGCATTATGTGTCGGCGGGGGGATAATACGATTATTGTCACCGTTGTGGCGTGTGTTCTTCCCACTACACGCGCCGCGTGGGCGTCCACACAATGGGTAATCTAAAATTGGACCTTTCTTTATTTCTTTCTTTCTTTCTTTCTTTGCTCGGACGTATTTATTTTAATATATAACCGATTGTGGCCCATCCGGACGCCAAAAGAGTAGCATAGGTGTTAAAAAAACAACGAAATAATGTACCTTTGTGTAAAAAACGGGGCGACAATGCCCCGTTTGTATTCTAATTTTTCTCTGATTGAATAAAACCCTCCCCCGCGATCCCATCCACGAAACTTCCATCATATTCCTTCGTTCATCGGGCCAACGCCAAACTTGAAGCGAAGATAACAAGGGGCGTAACGTCACATTTCGGCAATTTTTCCGACGAAAGAATAATGTATCACGTGTGTGCTCGCTTCCGCTCAACGTCGCTTTTGCCGATGGGATCTCGTTTTTGGGTACAGCTGTCGGGGGTAATAAAGACGTTAGGTGACAGATTTCGAACGGAATTTTAAAATCTTGTCAAAAAATATTATATATATATTCCTAACATATTCAGAACAACTCATAGAACACGATTAGCGCATTCAATTTCAATTTGGCAATAACAAAAAGAAACTACGCCCCTTTTCAAATTCACCCTTTACCACTCAAAAACTATTTTTTTTATATTTTCTTCGTTTTTTGGTCTTATGATGTTCAGAATAACTCATGGAACTTGATTAAGGCACACAATTTCAATTTGGCAATAACAAAAATAATTTACGAGCTTTTGAAATTGACAATTTATCACTCAAAAAACGATTTTTTTAATTTTTTCTCCTTTTTGGGTCTTATAATGTTCAGAATAACTCATGGAACTCGATTAGCGCACACAATTTCAATTTGGCAATAACAAAAATAAATTACTCCCTTTTCAAATTGACCCTTTACCACTCAAAAATACGAAATTTTTGATTTTTTCTTCTTTTTTGGTCTTATGATGTTCAGAATAACTCATGGAACTCGATTAAGACACACAATTTCAATTTGGCAACAACAAAAATAATTTACGAGCTTTTGAAATTGACAATTTACCACTCAAAAAACGATTTTTTTTATTTTTTCTTCTTTTTTGTTCTTATCATGTTCAGAATAACTCATGGAACTCGATTAGCACACACAATTTCAATTTAGCAATAACAAAAATAAATTATCCCTTTTTCAAATTGACCCTTTATCACTCAAAAAACGATTTTTTTTTATTTTTTATTCTTTTTTGTTCTTATGATGTTCAGAATAACTCGTGGAACTCGATTAGCGCACACAATTTCAATTTGGCAATAACAAAAATAACTTCCGCCCTTTTCAAATTGACCCTTTATCACTCAAAAAACGATTTTTTTTAATTTTTTCTTCTTTTTTGGTCTTATGATGTTCAGAATAGCTCATGGAACCCGATTAAGACACACAATTTCAATTTGGCAATAACAAAAATAATTTACGCGCTTTTGAAATTGACAATTTACCACTCAAAAAACGGTTTTTTTTATTTTTTCTTCTTTTTTGGTCTTATGATGTTCAGAATAACTCATGGAACCCAATTAGCACACACAATTTCAATTTAGCAATAACAAAAAGAAATTACATCTTTTAAAATTAACCCTTTACCACTCAAAAACAATTTTTTTTTATTTTTTCTTCTTTTTTGGTCTTATAATGTTCAGAATAACTCATGGAACCCAATTAGCACACACAATTTCAATATAGCAATAACAAAAAGAAATTACATCCTTTAAAAATTGACTCTTTTTACCATTCAAAAATCGATTTTTTTTATTTTTTCTTCTTTTTTGTTCTTATATTGTTCAGAATAACTCATGGAACCCAATTAGCACACACAATTTCAATTTAGCAATAATAAAAAGAAATTACATCTTTTAAAATTGACCCCTTTTACCATTCAAAAACGATTTTTTTTATTTTTTCTTCTTTTTTGGTCTTATATTGTTCAGAATAACTCATGGAACCCGATTAGGACACACAATTTCAATTTGGCAATAACAAAAATAATTTACGCGCTTTTGAAATTGACAATTTATCACTCAAAAAACGATTTTTTTTTATGTTTTCTTCTTTTTTGTTCTTATAATGTTCAAAATGTCTTAGAGAACCCGATTAGCGCACACAATTTCAATTTAGCAATAATAAAAAGAAATTACGCCCTTTTCAAATTGACTCTTTACCACTCAAAAACGATTTTTTTAATTTTTTTTTCTTTTTTGTTCTTATAATGTACAGAATAACTCATGGAACTCGATTAGCACACACAATTTCAATTTAGCAATAACAAAAATAAATTCCGCCCTTTTCAAATTGACCCTTTATCACTCAAAAAACGAAATTTTTTATTTTTTCTTCTTTTTTGCTCTTATAATGTTCAGAATAACTCATGGAACCCAATTAGCGCACAAAATTTCAATTTAGCAATAACAAAAAGAAATTACATCTTTTAAAATTGACCCCTTTTACCATTCAAAAACGAGCTTTTTATTTTTTCTTCTTTTTTGGTCTTATATTGTTCAGAATAACTCATGGAACCCGATTAGCACATACAATTTCAATTTGGCAATAACAAAAAGAATTTACGCGCTTTTAAAATTGACCCTTTATCACTCAAAAAACGAAATTTTTTATTTTTTCTTCTTTTTTGTTCTTATAATATTCAGAATAACTCATGGAACCCAATTAGCACACACAATTTCAATTTAGCAATAACAAAAAGAAATTACATCTTTTAAAATTGACCCCTTTTACCATTCAAAAACGATTTTTTTTATTTTTTCTTCTTTTTTGGTTTTATATTGTTCAGAATAATTCATGGAACCCGATTAGCACATACAATTTCAATTTGGCAATAACAAAAAGAATTTACGCGCTTTTAAAATTGACCCTTTATCACTCAAAAAACGATTTTTTTTTATTTTTTATTCTTTTTTGTTCTTATGATGTTCAGAATAACTCGTGGAACTCGATTAGCGCACACAATTTCAATTTGGCAATAACAAAAGGAAATTACGTTCTTTAAAAATTGATCCTTTTTACCATTCGAAAACGATTTTTTTGATTTTTTTCTCTTTTTTGTTCTTACGATGTTTAGAATAACTCATGGAACTCGATTAGCACACACAATTTCAATTTAGCAATAACAAAAAGAAATTACATCCTTTAAAAATTGACCATTTTTACTATTCGAAAACGATTTTTTTTATTTTTTCTTCTTTTTTGTTCTTATAATGTACAGAATAACTCATGGAACTCGATTAACGCACACAATTTCAATTTGGCAATAACAAAAATAAATTACCCCCTTTTCAAATTGACCCTTTACCACTCAAAAAACGAAATTTTTTATTTTTTCTTATTTTTCGTTCTTATGATGTCCAGAATAACTCATGGAACTCGATTAGCACACACAATTTCAATTTAGCAATAACAAAAAGAAATTACATCTTTTAAAATTGACCCCTTTTACCATTCAAAAACGATTTTTTTTATTTTTTCTTCTTTTTTGGTCTTATATTGTTCGGAATAACTCATGGAACCCGATTAGCACACACAATTTCAATTTGGCAATAACAAAAAGAATTTACGCGCTTTTAAAATTGACTCAAAAAACGAAATTTTTTATTTTTTTTTCTTTTTTGTTCTTATGATGTTCAGAATGTCTTAGGGAACCCGATTAGCACACACAATTTCAATTTGGCAATAACAAAAAGAATTTACGCGCTTTTCAAATTGACCCTTTAGCACTCAAAAACGATTTTTTTTATTTTTTCTCCTTTTTTGTTCTTATGATGTTCAAAATGTCTTAGGGATTAGGGATATATAATATATTAACGTTTTTTAAGCAGATAAATAAAATTGTGTGAGGATATGTAAGTGGGAGGTTAAAATGGGTTGTACGGAGGATGGTGGTAAACGGTAAAGAGGGTTTGGTGTAGTGGGCAGATCCGGCCGCAGAAGCAGGCGAGCATTTCCTCTGACCGGAAACGAGTCTAAACGGGCCGAAATCCGGAAGCGGGGTAAATTCGTAAGCGTACATATATATATATTCTTAACGAACCCTTCCGACTTTTGCATCAATCTTGGCCCCGTCCGGAGCTTTATTTCCGGGACGTACTCGAGGTTCGTGTCGGGATGGCGGGATGGCGGGAGCGAGAGAAAGAAGAACCGCTACGCCGAGAACGACTTATTAATCGTTAATCGTCGCGTTTTAGCGCAAAAACCACGCAAGACAGCAACGAGTACTAACTCTCTCTCGCCGAAGCCGACGAGTTATTAAATTTTATTGATTCCTCCCCGCGTTCTTCTCTCTCTTTACGGACGGGGGCCGTAAAACGCGATTGTGCATTAATGCGCGACCACCCAAGTGGATCAACAACGTGTAACTACGGCCGACCTATTGTCATTGATATCGTTCTTCTTTCTCTTCCTTTACTTCTTCTTCATCTTTCTCCTCCTCTTCGGATTCGGCTTCTGCTGCTGTTGCCGTTGCGCTCTTCGCGCCGCCGTACGAGATTTACCACTCTAGATTACGCCGCTAGGTCATCAATTAACCGGCCGCGGTCATTTGTTTCGTGTCATTGGCAAATTCTGATATCTAACCTAACCTAACCCTTTCCCCCTACACCATCGCCTCCTTCTCCCTCGCCACGATTTAACTTTGCAGATTATTAATACAATCGACCAAATTTTTTCTCAACATCACCATTTTTAACTCTAATACCTACGTAATATATACAGGGTGTATCGGGAGTTTGTTGCAGTCATTCAAATACACCCTGTATATATAAATTTACCTATAAAACAAATTTTTTTTAACAAAACTCATCAAAGAAAAGAGATTTGTTTAAAACGAAAATCTTGATATCGAGAATACAAGGGGGGGTTGGTAAAAGACGTAAAAGGAACGATAGTCTTTTGTTTTGAGGCGATACGAAAGGCGGCGATATCTCGATTATTAATGGTCGGACGTAGACGCCGAACGGTCGCGGTGTTCGGTATCAAATTGAGGAGAATTTAGAGACTACGAAGACAACGAAATATCGATGATGTCATTTCCAACGAAAAACTCCTCTTCTTTTCTCTCCGCCGCGTCGCGTCGCGAAGGGAAAATTGAGTTTAAAATGAAACAACGTTCATTGTTCGATTTGGTCGGCTGGGTTGGTAGCAGCCTCGGCTCCCCCTACCCCCGATTGCCAGTAATTAATGGCTTATATTAAACCGAAAGACGGATTCGGTGTCGGCTTCGGGACCCAACGTATTGCTAATACTTTCGGAGGGCATTAATAATTATAATCGAATGGTTTGGTGAAGTCTTTTTATTAATAAAT
>NW_019281172.1:0-47246 GCF_000648695.1 Onthophagus taurus
TAATTACTTATCTATTTATCAATTATTTAACCACAAAAGTGGATTATTTTTGGTTCTTTTCGAAAATTCGGTCATTTTGATAATACGGACAGGGTACGGTCACAATTAATCCGGATTATCGACGCTCTACTGTATATAACAATACAATTGAAAACACAGTTAAATACTTGCCTTGAAATTAATACGTGTAATTCCCACTGCTGTAACAAAGTAGTTACAGTATCATGAACTTGCACATCCATTTCTATTTCTTACCAAATCGTAAAAACACTCCGAATACCTGAACACGTTAATGACGACTTGTGACGACTGAGAGTACCACAAAACGTATTAATATTAGTGGACTTCCCTCTAACAAAACAAGAGTACAGTCTTACAGGTTTGTAACTGTAATAATGAAGAAAGTTTGTAACTGTAAGTTGGTAGCGAATCCTCAAAAACAGATGCTTTATCGATCGTTTTCGATGATGAAAAAGCAATTTTTGTATTAAGAAATATTTTCTATAAACGATCGATGTAACGGTGAAAACAGGTAGACAAAACGACTAAAATACATTTAAATAAAGTATTTAATAATAGTACATTTGTCCATTTAGGTAAAATATTTCATTGTTAAATGTATATAGAAATTCAGACTAGAACAAAATAAACAAAAATACCAAATACTTTAGGTAACTAAACTACTCAACAACTAGACTTATCAACTAGTTTCCACGATGTAGTTTCTTTTTCTAAAAATTAGTTATATCACCTCAGTAAATAGATAAATTAACTATCATAAATTTGACTAATTAGAATTGTATATGTCAGCTAAATTACGTTAGGTAAATGAATAAATTTTCTAGCATAAATGACTATTTGTCTAACAACTAAATTGATTTAGTTCAATTTTCCATATCATTTTTCTCAGTGTAGTAATAGCTTGGCTGCGTCTTTAATTACAACTTTTGGATCTGTACGATCACTTTTGTGACATTCCAATGGAAGAATTTTGAAGAACTATTAAGTTATTTTGTTAAATTGCAGTGTTTTCTGTTTATAAATCTGTTAAAAATAAATAATTATGTGTATGGTAATAAAAAAATACTTTTTTTACGACCTCATTTTGGATATTATGCAAAAACCGTTGGTGTACGATGACTTTTGGGACTGACTGTATATGATAAAAAAATAATCTTTACTTTTATTAAATAAATTTACTTCGTATAAATTAAATTTTCCACCTACATAAAATTCAAAATTAAATTTCGCGCCAACACCAACACACAGAAAATAGAATCCAGCGCATGCGCCGTTTTAACCTCACAAACGGGGATACGGGAGTTCTCGTAATCTCTCAAAATACACTCAAAAATGATTTAAAACTACTTAAACAAACATAAAAATCTCTTCGTATTCATGTTGAACGTACGACAACCCTCGTTGGGTGAGTACAACTCTTTTAATACCTCTAAAATACTTTTCGTCGGTAACCTGACAGTTACCTAACCTCACTTTTCTCTTTTCTTTCTCCTGTCAAAATAGAACTTCAAATGGACGATGAGGCCGTAATTGCCACAAATGATGATGCTAGTGAATGTAAACGTGGAGCGGTTCAATTGGGGTATTGGGAAGATAGATATGTGACACAATTTATTAAAACTTCGCATAGAAGGGCTCCGGAAATTAATCGGGGTTATTATGCCCGTGTTAAAGGTGTTGAAAGGTTTATTCATAAATTTTTAGAACGAGCTGGAGATAAAGCTCAAATTATAAATTTGGGGGCTGGATTTGATACCCTTTATTGGAGGTTAAAAGATCAAGAGGTTCGATTAAGTAGTTTTGTTGAAATTGATTTTCCAAGCGTAACCTCTAGGAAATGTTATTTTATAAAAAGAAATAAACAGTTACTTCAGAGGATACATGAAAAAGATCAAGAAGTTAAATTAAGCCCAACCGATTTACATGCAGGTCCGTATCATTGCATCGGAGTTGATTTAAGAAACATTGGAGAACTTGAAAATAAACTTCATCAAGCTGAAATTAATTTTTCACATCCAACTTTGTTCATTTCTGAGTGTGTATTGGTTTATATCGAAAATGATTGTGTTAATCGACTTTTAACATGGATTCAAACGAAATTTCCATCAGCTTTATTTGTTGTTTATGAAATGTGTAACATGAATGATACTTTTGGACATGTTATGTTGGAAAATATGCGAGCTAGGGGTTGTACTCTCGCGGGGATTTCATCCTGTAAAAGCTTAGAAACGCAGAGACAAAGATTCGAAGAAAATAATTGGACCGGCTCGAAATCGTGGGATATGGTCGAAATTTATAAATCGATACCAAACGATGAAAGAGAAAGGATTGAAAAATTAGAATTTTTAGACGAACAGGAATTGCTTGTACAACTTTTTCAACATTATTGTGTGTGCATAGGTTGGGTTGGTAATCAATTCTCCGATTGTGACTTGGATTAAGATGAAATAAGACTTTTTCAGACATTTTGTGTTCCCCATTTTTCGTTTTCAACGTTTTACTCGCATAATATGGATATAAATATTTTTTGTATAAAAAACAACTACATGTATTTAAAATAAATACTTCGATATTTAATAATTACATAAAATAATTAACTTAAAGGCAAAGGAAAATGTATAGCTCTTGAGTTAATAAAAGATATTAAATAATAAAAGAGTTATTACTTTTATTATGTGATATTAGCCTATATACAATTAATTGAGATTATATTAGGTGTTGGACACTGCAGATAATAATAAAGTTCAACCCCCAATATATCATCAGCAACCTCATTGTAACAATCCCAATACAATATATTAAATTTCTTAATTCATCATCACATTTATTACTAACAGAACTGTCGTTGTTTTTGCAAAAAGCCAAAATTTTTTTCGAATTTTGCAATTTTCGCCGATTAAGTTTTAAAAATTCATATAAAATCCAGTTCTTGGAATATGAGTATAAAAATTTCCCAACGTGTTAATAAGAGTGTCCTCTTTTCAATGAACCAACACGTTTTGAAAAATAACTTTTAGTTCTTGAGAAAACAATATTTCAAGTTTTGATAAAATTTCCGAAGTTGCAATTTTCATCGATAATTTTCAAAAATCGCTATAAAATTACTTTCTTGAAGGATCCTTGTGGAAATATCACCAACTATTAATTAAAATATCCTCTTTTTAATAGAACAAGCCGTTTTGAAAAATCGATTTTAGTTTTTGAGTAATAAATTTTTGAAATGATCGAAAATTTTAATTTTCGCCGATTATGTTTTAAAAATTCGTAGAAAATCCATTTCTTGAAATATGAGTATGAAAATTTCCTAAAATATTAATTAAAGTGTCCTGTTTCCAATGAACCAACACGTTTTGAAAAATAACTTTTAGATTTTGAGAAATATTGGGCCCTCTTTTGTTTTTAATTTATATTAATGATCTCCCTCAGAATATAACGAATGGGTCGGTTGTTGTGTATGCCGATGACACAACCCTATTTAGCAATCACAAAGGTTATGAAAATGCTTTTGAGAGTAGAGCTGTTTCTCTAAGGGAGGCTAGTAACAAACTAAAGTTAAATTCATATAAAACGGCTTTCGCTACGTTTACATTGAGACGGTGCCCTAACATACAGTCTCTTTCTGCTGTAAAGTTCTTGGGCGTTTATCTTGATTCCGGGCTGTGCTGGGAGGAACATATGTTGACATTATGTAGTAAATTAAGTGGCAGCATCTATTTGTTGCGAAACTTGCGCTCGAACGTATCTCCACCAGTTTTACGCACAGCATACTTTGCGCTGTGTCAGTCCTCAATGACTTATGCATTGTTAGTCTGGGGCTTTGCTGCTGGTTTTGAACGCGTATTTAGAATGCAAAGAAGGGCTATACGGGTATTAAAAAATTTAAATTATAGAGACGACTGTAGAAGCTCCTATATTGATTTACAAATATTAACTCTACCGTCTCTCTACATTCTCGAATGTGTTACATATGTTAAAAAGAACATTAATAAGTTTGACACGTATAAGCAGGTGCATAATTATGATACTAGGAAAAATAGCGATCTGATACCCAAATATACACGATTAACAAAATGCCAGAAAAGTGTGAATGCGATGGCGGTGAAATTTTTTAATAAATTGCCATTACACGTCCGTCAGTTGCCACTGAAGGGCTTTAAAGAGCATATTAAATAAACTCTTGTTACAAGAGCGTACTACTCGACCTCCGAATATATGAGTGACAGTCTTGAGATGATTTCCACCTTTGGCACTTAATGTTGTCTATTGTAATCTTATGTAATTTTATATGTTATTTTATTTTATATTTTTTTCTTTAATATGACGCTATATAATATGTATAAAATTTGACAAGTGTGAAGATATTGTATTGTATGTATAATAAAGATTATGATTATGATAACAATATTTGAGATTTTGATCAAATTTTAGATGTTGCAATTTTCATGGATAACTTTCAAAATTCGCTATAAAATTCATTTCTTGAAGGATCCTTGTGGAAAAATCACCAATTATTAATTAAAGTATCCTCTTTTTAATGCAATAAGTCGTTTTGAAAAATCACTTTCAGTTCTTGAGAAATAAATTTTTGAAATGAACTACTATTTTTTCGAATTTTGCAATTTTCACCGATTAACTTTTAAAAATTCGTATAAAATCCAGTTCTTAAAATATGAGTATGCAATTTTCCCAAAGTGTTAATAAGAGTGTCCTCTTTTCAATGAACCAACACATTTTGAAAAATAACTTTCAGTTTTTGAGAAAACAATATTTGAAGTTTTGATAGAATTTTCAATGTTGCAATTTACATCAATAACTTTCAAAATTCGCTATAAAATTTATTTCTTGAAGGATCTTTGTGGAAATATCACCAATTATTAATTAAAGTATCCTCTTTTTAATGCAACAAGCCGTTTTTTAAAATCACTTTTAGTTCTTGAGAAATAAATTTTTGAAATAATCGACAATTTTTTCGAATTTTGCAATTTCCGCCGATTAAACTTTAATAATTCGTATAAAATCGATTTCTTGGAATATGAGTATGAAAATTTCCTAAACTGTTAATAAGAGTACCCTCTTTCTAATGCACCAACCCGTTTTGAAAAATAACTTTTAGTTTTTGAGAACACAATATTTGAAGTTTTGAAAAACTTTTCGATGTTACAGTTTTCATCGATAATTTTCAAAATTCGCTATAAAATTCATTTCTTGAAGGATCCTTGTAATGTGCCGCATACCATCTCGCATGATAGAGGTCAACAATTCGAATCCCCTGTCTTTCGGCAATTCAATAAGTTGCTCTTCTTATCATCCCCAGAGCAACGGCATTTTGGAAAGGTTCCACAGGACCTTCAAAAATGCCATCACCGCCAAACGATGCAGCTATAGGTGGAACAACAATCTTCCTGTAATTTTACTGGGTTTAAGATCCTGTTTAAAGGAAGATCTCGGTTGTTCCCCCGCTGAACTAGTCTATGGACAGCCAATACGCTTACCAGGAATTCTTCATAACCTCTCAACATAGCAGAAGGACAACACCCTTACTAACAAGTTTGAGGGAAACTTTTCTTAAGCTTAAATCTATTCCAAGAAAATTTCATTTAGTGTCGAAACCTTTCATTCACAAAGATTTACCGACTTCTGAATTAGTTTTTTTTAAATTACAAAATTTCAAATCTTTATCTAATTATGTCATTAATAAAAATAACAAATAATTGATAGTCAATATAGACCGCCTTATACCGGCATTTTTGACTGACAATTCTTACTCTGCAATTAACAATTCTTCGTCAATTTTTAATAATTCTTTATCAACAATTAATAATTCTTCTTTCAGTAACAATAATTCATCGCAAATTATTAACAGTTACAAAAAACATTAGCGAGTTCGTTTCTGTGTTTAAACTGAAATTACATTTGTATTCATATCCTTGTTGCTACTAATTTTGAGTGGTCTTTGTATCTTTTGGAGAGGGGAGTATTTGTAGCGGTGCTTCAAAAATTCGCAATTCACCTTCCAAAAATTACAAAAGTTGACATGACTACTAATCATGTTTTAATTTTTTTGTTATCGTGACAAATTTATAAAAAAAATGAACGTTGTTATTTTTTAGTTTCCTATCACCATAGAAAATATTTATATAGAAACATTACTCCTCCGCACTATTTTACCGACCAAATTAAATGCAACACCGTCAAGGGGATTGTAATAGAAGCATCGAGATATACTATATTTAAATTATGTAAATTATATGTATCTCGATGAATAGAAGTAACTTAAATAAACCGCGAAATTTGAATGTGTTCGGTATATTTATATATATTATTATATACATATATACAGGTGCCCATTATGTATGGAATATAGTATATAGTAGGTATCAACCTACCAAGATATATACTTTTATATACTTTTATTTAAACTGTTGAAACGTCGAGTGAACGAGCCTAAATGCGGTAGAACTTTATTCAAAAATTAATTTGAAAAACCATAATAATAGTATGAAAAACACTGACATTTAAACGTCAAAAATATTCCTGACAAAGATTGCAAAGCCTACTAAGATTTTTTCATTAAAAATTCATTCCAACTTTTGATGGACAACCCCGTTGTTTAACGGGCAGTGTTTGCTTTATTATTTTTTTTCTCAAAAATTAGTCGTTTTTGGAAAAATTTTAGAGAGACAAAAAAGTTTTAGGATACTTTCATCTACCTATGTAAAAATTTTTTTAATGTATTTACCATCTGCATACAAAAATTTTAGCAAAAATGTAAAGAGGGTTGAAAGTACAAATAGGATGAAAACGTGCCCTACTATGAGTTAAACATATTCCCCTAATTTCGTTTTGCTAGCGTTTATGGTTTTTGAGAAAAAAAAATTAAACCAAAATTTCCCGCCATTTTTGGAAGGGTGTAGGTCCTTAGGGGAGTCCAAGTCGCCCATAGTTCATATATCAAAGTACCCTTAAAATTGCCTAAAGAATCACCCCCTGAAGTTTGGGCACGTCATTCAGATACATCCTGTATGAAATCTCCTGTTGCAGTTTCGTCCAATTTTCTTCTCTTCACTTGTAATTCATCATCACATTCATTATTAACAGAACGTCGCTGTTATCACTTTCGATTATTAATTAAAGTATCCTCTTTTTAATGTAAAAAGCCTTTTTGAAAAATCACTTTCAGTTCTTGAGAAATAAATTTTTGAAATAATCGACAATTTTTTCGAATTCTGCAATTTTCGTCGATTAAGTTTTAAAAATTCGTATAAAATCCAGTTCTTGGAATATGAGTATGAAATTTTCCCAAAGTGTTAATAAGAGTGTCCTCTTTTCAATGAACCAACACGTTTTGAAAAATAACTTTCAGTTTTTGAGAAAACAATATTTGAAGTTTTCATAAAATTTTCGATGTTGCAATTTTCATCGATAATTTTCAAAATTCGCTATAAAATTAATTTCTTGAAGGATCCTTGTGGAAATATCACCAATTATTAATTAAAGTATNAGTTCTTGAGTAATAAATTTTTGAAATAATCCACAATTTTTCGAATTTCACTTCAGAAATGCACCAGAAATTATAGCCATGATGGCCGGATAACCGGCCGAATATCCGGGTTTTCGCAAAATCACTATCCGTTCCATCACTAATAATAGTTACTTATTGTAATTAGTTATAAGTTTATAATTCGTAATCGCATTTAAATAGAGATTGAGAGTTAAATAAGGTTTAGAATTGAAATTCCTACCTCACTTTTTAAATTTGACATAATTATAAATTAATTTTTTAAATTTGATATTAAAAGACGTGAAACCACTTAAATGTTATAATTAAGGTACTCTTTAGTTAGTTTAACAATAATTTGGAGCTTGATAACACTTATTTGTTGATGAAAATTCCTTTTGAAGTTACAAAATTTTCACATCAAAATTCATAACGTAGTGTCAAATTTTCATCAAATTCTTTAGTCAATTCTGAAAGAAAAAAATAATAAATCTTTATTTGGGGAAATTCAATATATTAATATATATTACAATTATTATTTAAAAATCTATTTTGGCTCATAACATAGTTAGAAATGAAATAGCATGACAACAACAAAGTGATTAATTAACCATTATTAGGGTACTATTTAGAGCTTTTAGAAGCTGGATTTATCAGGGCGTGAAATTAAATTTAGGCTATAAATTTGGGGAATACAATGCCGATAATGCGGGTACCTGTAATGAATTTAACGGTTGTAAATCAACGAGCTGTCACTAATGTTTACTTCGTTGTCTAAACACTAGCGCTATCTATGAATTTGCATTAAAATTAATGAAGTTTACTTTAAAATTTTAAAATAATTTATTATAAATAAACATTTAGTTACAATAATGATTTATTTTTATTTATTTTAGAATGGCCGATTTCCGTAAAAAGAAGCAATTATACGTTTTCAATGTGTTCTTTGGTAAGCTTTTTTTTGTTCTTGTTTACATAATATACAGTTGTCCCAGGATAGATGTTACAAGAGGTATAATGAACTAAAAATATTTGAATTTTATTTTAATGATGGGTAAGTAAGTTCTGTTTGGTGTGATGATAATTTTAAGAATATTTTCATATTTTGAAAACAAACAACTTTTCTTAATGAAATTTTGCCGTATCATGAACAGAAAGGTTACTTTACCTGAAAAATAGTTTTTGCTTGAATGTTAAGGACGACTTGATTTTCAAAATATGATAATATTCTTAAAATTTTCTTCACACCAAGCAGAGCTTAATTCTTCATCCTTAAAAGAAAGTTCAAAAGTTTTTAGGTCACTCTTGTAACATCTATCCTGGGACACACTGAATGTTGTTGTTAATTGCTATGATATTATGTTTCCATTTATTATTTTAAACAATTTCAGATGTTAACAGAAGTGGAACCATTGATAGCAAGGATTTTGAACTTGCCATAGAGGTAATTATCTTATTATTAGAACAACTTCTTTTCAAACATCTTTATTATATTTAATTTCAGAAAATATGTACTCTAAGAGGATGGTCCAGCGGTTCACCACAATACCAAAAGACCCACACGAGTATGATGAAAATTTGGGACGGATTAAGACAAAGAGCTGATGCAAACAACGATGATCAAGTAAATTAAAATTAACAGGATTGCTACCAAGCGTCACATATACAAGGAATTTCATATAATTCGCAATATATCAATCAGTAATCATTAATCATAGTTACAAAACTACTATGCACTTGCACTGTTCCACATAAAATGCATCATAGCTTAATAGTACAGGCATAAGCAAAGGTGTCGTCCTTATGATAACTCAGAGTTTTAATCTTAAGAGACACACGGGTACACCCGAATATTTCTGGTTCTAGATCTAGTGTTAGTTCTACAGTGTGTTAATTAATTATCGTACCCGACGTCATCATTGCATATATGCAACCAATATCACAATATAGGTATTGAAATACGCGATTTGCGTATTTGGTTGCACACTTGCAATGATGACCTCAGGTACGATAATTAATTAACACACTGTATAATTCGTTCAATAAAAATATACCACAATCAGAATAACAATTGACGGCATTATTGCAAAAACCAAACAAGTCCATAAATCAATTTTTTCAGAAACTTGAGAAAACTATGTAGCTTCTTTTGTAGTGTATGTAAAAAGATCATAATTTTTATATCGTTTGGCCTCTTTGGCAGCTTCGCATGGGTAGTATAACAGTATTCTATCAATAGTTTTTAAGAAAAAAATTACATTTTATTACAGAAAATCACTACTAACAAGGGAAGTGTCACAACTGTGTCTCACCGATTTCGATGCAATTTGGTACAGTCATAGAATGGGCCAAAATAAGGTTCGCACATTTTTTTATACGTGCGGTAAAAGCCCCTGGGGCGAGTTATAGGGGTTGAAAGTTTGGAGAAAAAGTACGTTTTCACTTATATTTTGAAAACGAAAAGTGCTATCAAAATTTGGTAAATTGTAACTGATATTCATTTTAAAAGAGCTTTCTTTTGATGTGTCACACATATAGCAGAGGGTTAAAAAGGGCGAACTACCCCTATTTTTTTGGAATTATTTAAAAACCACCCTATCGATTTTGGCGGCATTAAGTATACTTCTAGTGCGTTCAAAAATATTAGTTAAGGGTTTTTTCCCATTCGCCCTAGATCAACCCCAGCGAAGTTACGGGGGTTAACATGTAAGCACTTTTCGTAAGAATGATGTGATAAAATTGTCAGGTATTTTGAAAATACTTTAAACAAAACCGTAAATTAGTCGCACAATAAAATGTTTAGTGTAAAATAAGGCATAATACANAGCACTTTTCATTTTTAAAATATAAGTGAAAACGTACTTTTTCTCCAAACTTTCAACCCCTATAACTCGCCCCAGGGGCTTTTACCGCACGTATAAAAAAATGTACGAACCTTATTTTGGCCCATTCTATGACTGTACCAAATTGCATCGAAATCGGTGAGACACAGTTGTGACACTTCCCTTGTAAGTGATTCAATCACTAATGTACTTTTAACTTTTAATATATTAATCCTGATTACAACTTTAAAAAATAATAGTACATTTAAGGTATGTACAACAAAAATAGTATTCTAAATATATAAGCTTCTTAGTTATCTGCACAACCATCAGAATTGTCGTTGCTATCAACCTCAATGTTTCCGTCTTGAGATTGATCAGATTGATTGAGAACTATTATCATCGAAGCTAAATCCTCCAGTAGAGACTCAGAGTAGCGGCGATCAAGTGGGTTTTCAAAGTACCGTATGAGTTCTCATAGCTTTTACATGTTGTATTCCTGGAGGCGACCGATAAAATCCAGGGTATTTACCTTGCCTCTGGAGGATTTATTGACCACAATATGCCTTTCCCATGGCCCATAATACGATTTTCGCAAATTAGCATCATTCTCACTTCTTCAAGTTCCACAGCGCTTCTGATATCAAAGAAGTCTTTGTGGAGCATTATCTTCAGCTTAAATGGCGAGGGATGGATTCGTGCTTTCTGCACTACTTCGTCCCAGTGTTCTGAACGTGATGCTATATTGGTTTTTTTTTCTTGTTTCCGATTAGGCCAAAATCCTGATCATTCGGCAGATAGCTGTGTCCACTTATAGGAAAGAAATACGTAACTCTCTTGAAAATTTTCAAGACTGGACTAAATAATACAAAAACTGAACCATTGTCTTGTTCTTGTTTTGTCCAGGACAGCCATCAGATATTAGCACAAGTTCCTCATGTCTTTTATTATCTTTCAGTTTATATATTGAGTTTAGCAGTATAGATGTCACTTCATTCGCACCCTTTTTGCCTCATTTTCTAGGTAGCGATACTTTGTTATAGAACTATCTGATGTGAATAGGGGGGAATACAGGACCAGTTGGAATATGTGGAAGGTTTTGTATGAAGTCAAAAGACAAGCATGTTATACTCCCTTCTATAATCTTCATAACAAACTTTCTTTTTTCTTTCTTGAAAGTTTCCGCCTTTTTAGATGAAGTGTTTTCTCCGTTGTATACTGGGCTTTTGATACATCATCTGTAACTGAATTCAACTTTTGCTGAAGAGAATCGCAGATAGTGTAAAACTAGAGCTAACATTATACCTAGAACTAGAATCATTCGGATTTAGCCGTCTTTATTCTACTTTTAGATCTTGTGTTAGTTCCAGTGATAGTACTAGTCCAAAACTAGAATTAACACTACAACTATGTTAACTAGTTCTATGAATTCTTCTCAACCCGAATCTTAAAAAAAAAACAGCAAAGCCTGGTTTCCATAGAATTACAAATTGACAGAAATATTTTGTTTCCTGATTTACTGTGCTAAATAATAAGGAATGCGATACAACCCAAATTAAACTGATCAGAAATTCTGTTCAACCCAAATCTTGCAAAGAATCTTGTAAAACCTGGTTTCCAAAAAAATGCAAATTGAAAAAAATATTTTCTTTCCTTATTTGCTGATTTAAATAACAAGGAATGCGTTGCAATTCAAATTAAATTGATCAGAAATACTGTTCAACCGAAAAATTGCAAAAATTCCTCAAAAACCGGCGTCTTCTGCATCTAAGTTTCCTGCCGCTGCTTTAACTATTGATTCAATAAAATTTACTGTGACTCTTTGTTTTCTGATGTTTGGGATCAGTTGTGCAAGAAAAATAGAAGTCACCCGGTGATGTTGTTTTTACGTCAGCGCTGGTGGTTTAGCAAGATCTGGAACAACACCGAGTTCAAGTATGATAAGTTGGTATTCCTCGTCGAGTTTGAACATCAGGGTCTAAAGTAAGATTTCTTCATCTTATGACTTTTGGTAATAATGATGCAAAAATACATCATTTCTCATATTTTCCAAATTGTAACCTATAATCTCTACAGATGAGATTACAGTATGCAATAAAATCTGATCTGGTTGACACATTCATGCTTATAAGGTTAGATTTAGACAATCTAGAATTAAATATACTTTGAGGCATTGTGACTTGAAATGGTACGTTAGTTGCACCCTTCTTATGTATAGGAATGAAAGTAGAGGTAGACCAATCTTTGGGTCATGTTGATTCAGATTCTGCAAAAGTGAGGAGTAAAAAAAAGGAATATTATATCGTCGTATCTTGGAGATTTTAATTTTTTTTTAAGTATGCTATTATTGCCTTCTCCACCTTTGCTTGCAAGATGTCCGGTTCGTGCACTATGTCGTTTACGTTGAGAATTGTCTCCTCTTTCCCAAGGATCTATTGATCCTTGAACAGTTTTGAGCATTAAGAATTAGTTAGTAACTAGATTCACCAACTAGAACTAGAAAATTCGGGTTTAGCCGTGCGTCTTCACTTTCTAGTTATAGGTCTAGTGTTAGTTCTAGTTTTACACCAGCACTGTTACTATGTAGAACCAACATTATACCTAGAACTAGAATCATTTGGGTTTAGCCGCACGTCTCTAAAGACGGCTAAACCCGAATGATTCAAGTTCTAGGTATAGTGTTAGTTCTAGTTTTGCGCTGTCACTAGAACTAACATTAGAACTAAAACTAGAAACATTTGGATTTAGCAGAACGTCTGTTAAGACGGCAAAACCCGAATGTTTCTAGTTCTAAGTCTAGTGTTATTTCTAGTTTTACATGAGCACTCTTACTATGTAGAACTAACACTATGCCTAGAACTAGAATCATTTGGGTTTAGCCGCACGTCTCTAAAGACGGCTAAACCCGAATGTTTCTAGTTTTAGGTATAGTGTTAGTTCTAGTTTTGCACTGTCACTAGATCTAAGATTAGACCTAGAACTATAAACATTTGGGTTTAGCCGAACGTTTCTTAAGACGGCTAAACCTGAATGTTTCTAGTTCTAGGTCTAGTGTTAGTTCTAGTTTTACACTAGCACTATTACTATGTAGAACTAATACTATACCTAGAACTAGAATCATTTGGGTTGAGCCGCACGTCTCTAAAGACGGCTAAACCCGAATGTTTCTAGTTTTAGGTATAGTGTTAATTCTAGTTTTGCACTGTTACTAGAACTAACATTAGACCTGGAACTAGAAATATTTGAGTTTAGCCAAACGTCTCTTAAGACGGCTAAACCCGAATGTTTCTAGTTCTAGGTCTAGTGTTAGTTCTAGTTTTGCACTAGCACTATTACTATGTAGAACTAATACTATACCTAGAACTAGAATCATTTGGGTTTAGCCGCACGTCTCTAAAGAGCGCTAAACCCGAATGATTCGAGTTCTAGGTATAGTGTTAGTTCTAGTTTTGCACTGTCGCTAGAACTAACATTAGATCTAGAACTAGAAATATTCGGGTTTAGCCATACGTCTCTTAAGACGGCTAAACCCGAATGATTCTAGTTCTTGGTCTACCGCTGCACATCAATTAAAACTAGAACTATCACTCGACCTAGAACTAGAAAGTACCTGACATTGCTGTAATGTCAAATTATGTATACTGACATGTTACTTTTTTTGTGGGATAAAGTAAGTAGGTACGCCCTAAGAACAAAGAGAAAGAAATAAACTGGTGTAAAAAACGTTCTTTACTATAAAATTAAATAATAACAAAACAATTATTTTTTAAAAAAGTCAGTTATTTTTACTTGTTTTCTTTTCTGGTTATTTATCCTTTGTTACGAAAGTACGAATTTTTGAAATGTCTATATCATCTTGCTGTTCCATAAAATTTAAAAGAGTTTGAAGAGAATGAACTCGGTTTAGAGATTGGTTTGGTGACACTATCGACTAGATCATCGTTAGCCATGTGTTCACAATCCAAAACATTCGAATCAATATTTAACCACTCCAGAATATTTTCGTCATCCAGTTCTTCACAGCCCTGAACATTTTTTAACGACTGAAACACATTTAAAGGTTTATCACTATCAATTTCATGTTCTTCAGCTGATTCATCACATAAAATATTGTTAAAACTTGTGTTTCAGATTTCAGATTTTCCCAGGCATAGGATATGTTGTATACAGCATCTCGAAGCATAATTGAATTCCAAAACTGTAAAGGAACATTGTTGTCTTCTTCATTTATTGCAATGACCCCCTGATCCATGAGTCGCATTTGGCTGACAACGCTTCAACTGGCGGATGAGATGGAGTATTATCAAGAAGCAATATTGCATTTTGAGGGAGACTTTTGCAGTCCATACATTTTTTATGTGTAGAACAAGTTTATTTTGCATGCAGAATGGTTGTTGTAGTATTCGACTGGTAATTTTTTATGTCTTTTAAAGCTCTAGGCAACTTTGACTTCGCTACTATAGCTAATTTCAGCTTATATTCTCCACTAGCATTTAAGCAACATAACGCTGTAATCCGATCTTTACTAATTTTATAACCAGGAGCAGTTTTTTCTTTAGCAGATGCTAATGTACGAGTGGGTATTGTACGCTTATAGAGGCCGGTTTCATCAGAATTGTATATTTAGGCAGATACTAAACCCCTCTCTTTAATAACGTTTGATAACGTCTCACAAAAAATTATAGCCCCAACATGTGATTTGTAACTTTTCTGTAAAGTATGGTGCTTTAGATTTAGATAATACACGGTCCGGACATCGGCTCTCCTAATGCTCTTTGGGGAAAAACCACTTCATCATTACATTTTCCAGTTGCTCACTCTTCGCACCTTTCATTGTTTTCCTATGTGTAGCTGGCTAGCGGGCCAGCTGATGTTTCACACATAGAAACGAATGTTTCCAATTTGGGCTGCTATTTCACTAAATCACGTATGGTTTATTGTCCTACTCCATATTGGTCAGCCAGCAAACTGACACTTTCACCATGTTCACGTCTTTTAATAATTTCTAATTTTTTTCCACTGTTAAAACTACCCGTCTTCGTTTAGGAGCCATTACTACAGTACAATAACGCACAAAGTACATTTTTGATTAAATGAAAGAGAATGGATCTTATATTGATAAATGTTTTATTTAATGTCGGCAATTATATATGGAATACAATATCAGATAAATGTCCGCCTCTGTTAGCCTCACAAATGCGAGCCCTTTTGAGCACATTTTTCATTACATTCTCACACATTTCACGCGGTATTTCATTAATTTCATCACGAATATTTTGTTTGAGTTGCTCCAGCGTTTCTGGTTTGTTTGCATAAACCTTAGTTTTCAGATATCCCCACAAAAAGAAGTCCGGAGCAGTCAAATCAGGCGACCGTGGAGGCCAATTAACATCACCATTTCTTGAAATAACTTGTTGTGGAAAGAGGTCTCGCAGTAATTCCATTGTAATCCTGGCTGTATGCGATGTGGCACCGTCTTGTTGATACCACATGTTAATCAAGCCCAAAGTATGCAGTTGTGGCGTTAAAAGTTTTCAATTATATCACGATTTCGCTCCCCATTGACAGTTATCGTTACTCCGTTTTCAGTTTCAAAGAAGGAAGGACTGTCACTTTTAATGGATGCAAAGGTGAATAATTGAGAGTTTTCCATTGCCCAGAACCGACTATTCTGTTTATTCACATATCCATTCAAATGAAAATGTGCCTCGTCACTCATTATGATTTTTTCATGGCAATCGGGGTTGTCACGGGCGAGCTGTAATATCCTATTGGCATATGTACGGTGGCGTAAATGGTCTTCTGGAAGAAGCTCTTGTGTCAACTGAATCTTAAATGGAAGCAAATGCAAATCCTTGTGCAAAATTGTGGCCAAAGTTGTTCTTTGAAGACCAAGCTCCTGAGCACGGCGTCGAATTGAGGTTGATGGATTGTTTTGAACACTTTGTTGAGCAGCAGTAATGTTTTCAGCCGATCTTGCAGTACGTTGTGGTTCATGCTTGGGCCTATCAGCTACGTCCCTCTTTCTTCGAAATCATTCACTACACGATAAATAGTGCGTCTTTGTTGTTTCTCCCAAAAATTTCACGTAACTTTCTCATCGTCACAGTAATCGATGATTGATTTTGATAAAATGTTTTAACGATTAAAACACGTTGGTTTACCGAATATTTTTCCATAATAAATTTGCCACGTCTCTACTTCACGACTGCCAAATATGAACTGTCAAGACTAATGTTTACCAAAATGGCGACAAAACAAAGTAGTATACCTTCCCGGCGGACACCCGGTACTTAAAAGAGTACTTAAAGAATTTGTTGTTAAAATTAAAAAATATATAAATCACAAGCACGGTTAATCCGAACCCCGATTAAATGATTCACGGATAATTCACAGAGAAACAGTGATTCTGCGTCATGAGATATCTTAGTCAATTTTGGTTCATTTTGGTCCACTGAATATAAAAATAGTAATTTATTTGTTGAATTGACTCTAGTTTTTGAGATAAAGTATTAATTTATACAGAAAATTAAATTTTGAGAATATTGTTGAAATCTATATTTTAAAATTATTTATCCATTCGACTTAAAACAAAAAATAAAACAAAATTAACTATAATAAACAAAAATATATCGATAACTTTTAAGAAAATCGTTTTCTGTGTGATTTTCTATTGTGTTTTTGATTAAGGCAATCTCTCTGTAAATTCCAGCAATAATCCGCCATCATATGGTGGTCCCACCGCCCTTTATATCTCTCTTCCATAATCTTGATATCTTGGTGAAACCGCTCCCCTTGTTCTTCGCTGTAGTCACCCAAATTATCTGGAAATTTGTCTAAATGGCTGTGCAAGTAATGCAGTTTCACGCTCATGTTAACTCCCAGTTTTTGGAATTTTTTAAGCATGTTGTCTACCAATTCATAATGTGTTTCAGCTTTGTGGTTTCCTAAAAAATTTTCGACAACCAATACGAAGCTTGACCATGCTTCCGATTCAACTTGATTCATATGGTTTTTAAAATCTTGGTTTTTAATAAGGGAGCGAATTTTGGGACCGTCAAAAATACCTGCTTTTAACTTCTCGATACTGAGACCAGGAAATGATTCACAAATATATTTGAAGCAGTCGCCGTTCTTATCTAAAGCTTTCACGAATTGTTTCATAAGTCCAAGTTTTATATGGAGGGGAGGCAGGATAACTTTTTCGCGACTTATTAATGGTTCTTCGATGATGTTTGCTTTTCCTACATCCATGTTAAGTCTCGATGGCCAGACTTTCCTGGTCCAGTGTTCATTTTTCGCTCGACTATCCCACAGACATAGAAAGCAAGGATATTTTGTGTATCCACTCTGCTGCCCCAATAAAAAGTTTACCATTTTTAAATCTACACACACTTGCCATTGATGTTGATCGTATGAAATTTTTTCTAAAACAAGCTTGATGTTTTTATATTCTTCCTTAAGTATAGTGGAATGACCTATTGGGATTGATGCTAACACGTTTCTGTTATGCAGTAACACACATTTCAAACTTCTTTTAGAACTATCTATGAATAGTCGCCAGTCTTGTGGTTGATATTCTGGAGGGCCCATTAAATTTAAAAGCCCAGAAATGTCATTACAATATTCGATATCATTCAAATTTGTAAAATAAGAAAGAATATCGCGCTCTCTAGTTCGATAACTTGTTATTGACACGCCAGGATGAAGGCAATGTTTTTCTTGCAGTCTTGACGCAAGAAGCTCAGCTGATTTCTTCGATAAATTTAAATCTCGAATCAACCCAACCCTTTTCGTGTAGGACTAGTTTCTTCGAATTCACTTTCACTGCTGTGTTCACTGCTACTGCTAACGTCTAACATTTCAACATCATCATAACAATCGCCGGGTAAAGAAGTAAATTCCGGTGTTGGTAAATCTTTACTATACAACGTTGGTGGCTTAGCTGATTGTTGTACATCTGGGTAAATCCATGAACGCTTTTTATACCGATTCATACCCTTTACATTTACAGCGCAAAAATAGCAGTCATCAAAGTGGTTTCTTGGCTCTCTCCAAGTCATCGGTATTCCAAATGGCAGCCCTTTTCGACCTCCTTGTGTCCAGTATCTGAGTGACTCCACACAAGTTTTACAAACTTTATGCGGAACCCAACATTTATCTTGCTGTCCAAGGTGTTTTCCAAAATATGCGTGATAGGCTTGTTTAACGAAATCGTTTATATTCCTTCGTTGCTTTTCCTGACAATATTTACCACATATATAGCAGAAATGGTCGGGATTATTAACACAGGACTTGCGTGATGATCCACTCATACTTTTTTATTTTCAACAACTACGTCAAGATGACAATAAAAATGACACAAGAATGAGTAAACTACACCGAATAGTGATCAAAAAAGACAATGTTAAAATTTTAAGGCTATTTCAGCTATTTCGAGGGTTTTGTTATTTTAATAAAAATACCAGTTCCACAATTTATACAATGAAAACAAGTTGACGAGGAAAAGAGCAATAAATAAAAAACGCGTATGCGATCCCAGATGTGTAACACTCTGCTATACCACCAATGTTGCTTAGTAAAGATTTACCAATATAGGTGTTTACTTGTAATTTTATGAAATGTTAGATAGTATTAAAAACGAAAAAAATAGTGAAAGTGAATGTGAAGGCTGTAGTCCTATACGACAATGGCCATCTTAGGGTGAGCTTGATATTATATTTTTCCCAATCAGACAACTAATTGTCGATTTATGGTAAATTATGTAAAGCTGTCTTTTCATTTTATATAGATCGGTTTATCACGAAAACTAGAGTCAATTCAAACAATCTAATTTATAGCATAAGAACTTCATAATGATGTGCATTTAAATTGGCTCCATAAAATTAGGCCGCAGAAAAAAATATTGTTTTGTTCCCCTGATAATAAAATAATCGATTATTTTTCCATTCGATTATTTTTCTATTCGATTATGCGATTAGGCAAAAAAGTTTTAGAATATTGTCATCTATCTAAATAAAATATTTCCAATATATTTATCATCGTCATAGGAAAAATCTAGACAAAAATTAAACGGGGGTGGTTATGTTTAGTAACTTAGAAGAGTAGGTTGAAAGTACAAATAGGGTCAAAACGTGCCCTATTATGAGTTAAACATATTCCCCAAATTTAATTTTCCTAGCGTTTATGGTTTTTGAGAAAAAAAAGTTAAACCAAAATTTTCCGCCATTTTTGGAGGGGTGTAGCTCCTTAGGGGAGCCGAACTCGCCCATGGTTCATAGATCAAAGTACCCTTAAAATTCACTAAAGAATCACCCCTTGAAGTTTGTTGCAGTCATTCAGATACACCCTGTAGATGAACGTTATATATTTTTCTCCCGACAACTCGGAAGTCATAGCTTCAATAGGTTTTAAAATACCTATGCAGTCTTTAATTAGTGCCCAGTCTTCCGACAGTGCTTCTTTTAAATTGCCCCACAATATTTTTGCATTTCTCGAGCAATTACTGTAGATCTGCATGTTTGAGGGCGTCCATGGTACATAGGTTCAGCGTATGTGCTATGCAGGGTTGGTGAGTCTTATTGAGATGAACAGTGATGGCGTTTCTCATATTTGAAGAGAAACGCCATCACTGTTCGTCAAATAACTTTATAACCTATAAACCGACAAGGTTTTATAACCTATTTGTCAAGTTTGACGTACAATTTCACAGCCGACTACTGAATTTTGGATGATTTTAAGTAGCATTAACGAAATTCTTGGCTTTAGTCATTTGAGTTTTTTATGAAAACGACAATGTTTTTTAAAAAATAATAAGAGTAGAAAAAGTTTTAGAATTAAATTCCACATGAAATCAGGTAATAATCTGTTAAATCCACCAAAAGGTTAAAAAAATCTGTCCAAATTTAGGGGACCATCACCCGTAATCAACCCTTTCAAATGCCTCAATTTGCTACCAATTAATACCCTCGGTACACTCATAGCGTATACCAAATTTGGTTTTTCTAACTTAATTTATTACGAAGATATTCAATGTTTTAAATATTTAAGACCCAACTTTGAAGGTCTATAACTCCTCAGGGGTACAACTTAGTATAGAGATAAGTTGTGTTAAATCGTCTTAATTTATTGTGCTCTACATGTCCCTGTTCTGTGTCGGTTCTTATGTGAATCACCCTGTATATTTGATATCAGAGAAGTTGTAATTTTTTTTCGACTAATTCCCAAACCAACCATTTTATACAAAACATCGAGCAAGAAAAATTTTAAGCGAAAACATTCCTGGTAAGTGCAAACCGATTACGAAAAAATGAAAATTGGTTTGTTTTTGCATTTCGCAAGCGACATCGCTTTCCTAATGGAAAACGAAAATTTTTCAGTAAAAGCTTTTGCACGAAAGGCAAAATTCCATCGCCGCCTCCCATCTACCTTCGAGCGGGAGCGCCCGATTTTATAACTGAATTTTCAAATTTTTGTTTTGGCCAGAACCCTCTAAAGTTCTAATGGACGGTCGTCGTGGATGACCCTGTATATTTGGTATCAGGGAAGTTGTAATTTTTTTCGACTAATGGTAAGACATAATGCGGATTAAGTTTATTTGTATATTTTATGAACCCCTTATTTTCAACAATGGATAAGGACTGAAAATCAGAAACTATCATTTCAACTAAACTTTGATCAATTTCGGTTTGCTCATTTTCTAAAATATTATATGTTTGTGTTTTTTCGTAAAGAGCAAGTTGACGTTTACGTTTGGAAGGCTGTGGGTGTATTATAGAATGTTGTGAGGAAGTTTCAGTTGTAGAAGTTGACGGGAGTGTACCTCGAATTTCTTCGCATGATGTATCTTCGGTAGGTTTAGATTTTTGTAATAATAAGGCAGGATGCTTTCGTTTTAGGTGTTTAAAATGATCCCAGACGAAGGATCTCTTTGCAATTTGTCGCAGCATATCGTTAAATCTTAATAAACACAGAACAATACACAAACACTTGACCTGGTTGTAAAACAACACAACAATACTGCCGAGTAGTTTGTGCTCGAGTGAACGACGAACGTAGTTCGGGTAGGGGTGTGCACGTGGATATACATCGAGTTTCAAAGAATTCGGTAAATCCCCGAAATAGCCCTCTGAAGTAGTAATACCGTAAATATTTTAGATAGAATTTTATTTCAACTTTCATCATCGAATGAAAAAACAATCGACTATTTCATTCGATTATTTTATAATTGATTATTTTATTCGATTTTAAAATAATCGATTAATAATAAAATAATCGATTATTCATATATCTCGATTATGCCCATCACTAGAAATTTATAGGTAATAATTTTGTATTGTTCAATATAACATTGCATTATGTACATTTCAAACTTTCTTTCTTTGGGTCTATATCTTAACGGAAATAGCTTTCTGTTAAAATTGCTTTGAAGGTTATAAACAAAACCCTTGTTGGTTCACAATGAAACAACACTATGGTGTATACACTGCATACAATGAAACAAATTGTGTACTGTCTCGTTTCATTTCAGCCCATGTGTAAAATAACGATAAATCTTCTAAACACAAGTAGCTTTCCTAAATTTTGTACCTATTTGCTTTAGTATAAGTAGGTATCTAGTAATTACTCATATACTAAAGCTGTGAAAAGAAAGAAGGGAGATCATTCACCGTCAAATATGCTACGACCTATTCAATTACACAGACAGGGATTGAGCATCAAAAAAGCGGCTAAACAATGCGGTATTCATTATCGTACGTTAGTAGTAATGCTAGTGACTGTGAATTAAAAAAATCAAAGGTTAGATAACTCCAAACTATAATGTTAACAAAGTAACAAAACTGTAACTGTAACAGAGCTGAAAAAATGTCCTGAAAACTGGGTGTCCGATGAAATAGCAGGCATGAAGTTACTTAGATCTTTTATATTCAGACATCCTAATTTAGCACTAAAAAAATCAGTTTGGAGCGTGATACTGCTTTCAATAGAGAAACCGTATACAATACATTGCTGTATTGCAAAATCTGTTCTTACTCTACCCCACACACAACAGCTATAATGATAATGGAACCATTTGATGTGGGCTTAAACGGACCATTTAAAACATAATAGGTTTTAATAAGCGCATAATAGGTAATGCGCTGTAGATTTCTGATTGCGAAGAAATCCAGGCAAACAAAAGACAATCTACAATGTGGCCGAGTGTGTGGTTCAAGCACATCGAAAAGCATTGGTGAGAACAAATGGAGATATCGAGATGCGCTTTGCACTAAGCTGTCAAGTAAATACCGTATTTTCTCGAATTTAATCCGCACCTTTTTTATGTATCATTTTCTTCCCATATTACGTCATCTTCGGATCTGTCCAAAGCATTGGTTATACAAAATTTCTTAAATGATGTTATAATATTGTTTTCAGGGATGGTTTTCCATGTCGCCTACACTCACTGAGCAAGTTCAGAAGATCGTTTAATTGCTCCCGATTTTGTTAATTCTCGAGTTTGTTAATATATACACACACAGGTTGTAGTATAGATGTCATTCCACCAGGTATTATTGTTATGACAAGAAGTCTAAACCAAGGGCAATCAGTCTATGATTAATTAATATCCTTATTTTATAATCCGCCTGATCTAAGAGTCCATACTTGTCTTAACCATTCCATCATCAGCTTTTCCATTATCCATCCGTTTTGTTATGCCCTAACTAAGACGTCATTCGGGAAGTCTTTCGCATATCAGAATGGTTTTTTTTCTCAATATTAATAATGACAGCAATTTCTCCCTATCACTTGTTACTGCCAGCATCAATGTTATGGGCAATTTTTCACAACCACTGATTTATAAAGAAATTTTCCACACACCTCTTCTTTCCAGTGTATAATTGGGAGGCATATCCAGATATACTGCCATTTCGTCGGCATTCACAGTTTGAGACAAATTGAAATTTTCTTGAAAATCATTAGGAGCTTTTGGGAAATTGTAGTTCTGCGCCTTAACGATAACCCTATTCGGCGCATAAATCCCACAGTCCAACCTTTGCTGGTATTACAAATTTGTTAGTCCCTCCTTTCGTTTTTCTTGAGAGAACCAGAAAACTGCCTCGTCAATTTCATGAAATCATCTCTTCTTTGGCTCGGTAAATTTTTTGCACGATGCCTTACAGTCTGCAATACCTGCTTTGTCTTTCCGCAACAGCCGCAACGTTACTTTCATTAACGGCAAAAATTGTACCAGTTTTTAGATTTCCTTGTTTTAACGCTAACTTAATAACATCTCTTTAAACTTCGCTGTATAGAAGAACTTCTTCGATTTTTGCTATTTTTTTCCATAATTATGCTATTATATGTATAATTAAGCACACACCACGTTCGAGCTGCTACGAGGGCAGTATATGAACTGAATTCGTGCTAGGCAATACTATTTATTTTTAAAATCATATTTATTTTCCAATTTTTTCTGGCTTGACAAATTTAAAGTCTAGTCTAATAAAAACTCGTCATAAACAAGTTTTCTTTAGATGCATTAGCGTCAGTCAACGGAAAAAATATATATTTATGGTTAAGAACAAGCATAAAATACACATCACTTTGGTATTGTCGAATTGCTCAAAGAAAGATGCGGATTACATTCGCAAACTAAATTTTTTTACCACTATGCATTTTTAAAATCGGAGTGCGGATTAGATTCGAGTGCGGATAAAATTCGAGAAAATACGGTAGTACTGTTCCATTAAAATTTCTTTCAAAAATCACAAAATATGTAATCGCTGCAGATGACACCCTCTAGCTTATTTGTTTTAAACCAAACGATCTTACTAAAAATATCTTTTAAAAGAACAGTAAATGGTCTTTCAAACAAGACCAACAATATTCAAATCGGTTGAATGATTCAATAGATATTAAACAATTAGATATTTTATAAACATTTAAAGCGTGTGCACCCTGACAAATTAATAAATTAAATATTGTTGAAAAGGAGAGTTTTGAGGGACTTTTTAGTGGACTAACCCCCCACAAAATAATGAACCGAAAAACACTAACAAGAAAACTTTCAAATATTTATAACGAACGATCAACAACGACACATAAAAAATATCTAATATAAATATTCTAATGGGGTGCTTTTTGAACATGAGTTCCCTTGTCTCTCACGAATCGGGGTGCTTTTTGACCTATACTTTAAAATTAGTACAGTAATGTGGAGAGTTGCCGTTTGTTACCGTAAAGAAGTGCTGCATGCACATTGATGTCAAACACCAAGCACATTTTATTATTGCAATATCAATGCAGAGTTCACACAAGTTATTGCAGTTTTTGAAACTGCAGCATTAAAGACTGTATTTTGAGGATGTTCCGTAAATATAAATTTACATCTTAATTATACAGCATAACAATGGCACAAAATTGTTTTCAAAAATTCTTCCAAGACCTAAAAGTATAAATGTTTATCGGCTGAATGAATCTAGTTATTACAGCGACAATCGTAAAAATTTGGATGTTTTCATTGTCTTTATCAATATTGAATTTACATGTGAATGTTGTATAAAAACTACACAATTTGAAACAATAAAAGTGATATTAATTTATTTCTGTGCTACCATCGTTTCGACCAATATGTTGGTCTTCATCAGGCACTTCTAAAACGAATAAAACGATGTGTTTGTTAGTTATGATGATACATTTTAACCTTTATTGATTATTGACTTTCCTTTTTGCTTTTGTCTGTTCTTATTCCCTACCTGACTCTTTTTGCATGACTACATCTTTATACTGCCACCCAGAGGGTTATTTAGTACATGTTGCTCCGATCGATTGCATCTCGTGAGATCATCAGCTTAATATTCGGAATTAACAATTTGCTGTCTCCATTGCTGCTTTACGATGTTACGCGTTTTTTCAACTCTCCAATTGTAACACTTTAAGATGGTAAATATTAATACTATAAAATGTATCATAACTTTGTACATCCGTTTTAGAAGTGTCTGATGAAGACCAACATATTGGTCGAAACGCTCGTAGCACAGAAATAAATTAATATACCAATTTCATCGTTTCAAATTGTGTAGTTTTTTATAAAACATTCACACCTAAATTCAACATTTACACGATGAAGAGAGTTAACACCAGCGAAATTTATCAATATTGCCAATTTTTTTTCAGTCTGGCCAGTTCAAGAATCTAACAAAAAACAGAATATTCCCAGGTGTCGCGCCTTATTTCTTTATGTAGGTAAGATAAAGGCGCGACGTACTGTCTGAGACCACCATCTGTTCCGATTGTATGGAACCCTCCTCTCCCCGCATAGCTTATTTCTGTTTCTCTTTAATTTGTAATTCCATTAAATCGCTCTCAAAAAATTAGGGAGCCCTAATTTTGAACTGATAACGGAATCCGACAACCGACATTATTTGATATATTTTGGTAAAAACCGCGTTAACATCCGCCAGGTCGTTTTCGAAATAACCACATCCTACTAAACCGCGATTTTCCGGGAAACTATGTGGAATATCGAAAAAATAAAATATTCCCCACATTAAGAACACATAGGTTTACCACCAGTTCAAATATGAAATTTTTTCGTCAAATAGTTTTGAAGAAAAAAATCGCAAAGTAGACAAAGTTATTGGCACTCTCAAAAATCGGGTACTTTTTTCACATAACTGGCGATAAAAGAAAAACCGCAGGCCCGAAAATTTCAAAATTAACATGTGATACGCAGAAATGTTCACAGATTACAATAAACTTTACCGCAATTTTTTCCATCGAGTCTTATGTGAATCAGCCTGTATATCAGTATATTAGTTTTTATTTATTTATACAGGTCATCCACGACGACCGTCCATTAGAACTATAAAGAGTCCAATAAAACTTTGAAAATTTAGATTTAAGTATTATCAGTTGCGTTCTCTTCGAATAAAATATTTTCAGATTTCTAGCACTTTCGGTTATACCGGAAATCGCCACCTACTTTATTTTTTTTAAATGAAACATCCTGTATATTTTTACATATTTCCATTTGTCTGTTTTCAAGGTTTATGAAAAACCTTACTTTTTGTAATTTGATTCGGCCGTTTACTCCGTTTACTCCGGCAGATATTTGTTCAAAAAAATCAGAGAACAGTCGATTTTTGGGATATCAATTTAGGATTCAGAACATGCTTAAGCAACATGATGGATTATGTTTTGGTGCCGCATACGGGTGTCTAGAACGTTTGGTCACTTTACTATGGCACGTTAACTTTTCGATACTTCATTTTTTTAAATGGCAGCCCCCATATTTTATTACTTAGTCGTCTTCGGTGTGTCCTATACTTAACATTTATAGTTTGGGAGATAATTAGGGTTCTTTGAACACACATATCATAATGATATTTAACCTAGTGTGCCATCAATACTTAGTGTGACCTAGTGAAGTTCCGGGTACTTGTGGTTACACCGGAAGGGGTGACAATTTTCATATTTCAAATTGAACATCCTGCATTTTATTACATTTTTGAAATTTTTGTTCAATTTTAGGCCACTTGTATGTTACATACACTATACCTAAGTTGAGTCATTTTGGGATTTTAATTTTTTGTAATCAAAAATGTCAACTACAACGTTACTTTCCATAATTTATAAATCATCTACTCTGACAAGGGAAGTGTCACAACTGTGTCTCACCGATTTCGATGCAATTTGGTACAGTCATAGAATGGGCCAAAATAAGGTTCGTACATTTTTTTATACGTGCGGTAAAAGCCCCTGGGGCGAGTTATAGGGGTTGAAAGTTTGGAGAAAAAGTACGTTTTCACTTACATTTTAAAAATGAAAAGTGCTATCAAAATTTGGTAAATTGTAACTGATATTCATTTTAAAAGAGCTTTCTTTTGATGTATCACACATATACCAGAGGGTTAAGAAGGGCGAACTACCCCTATTTTTTTGGAATTATTTAAAAACCACCCTATCGATTTTGGCGGCATTAAGTATACTTCCAGCACGTTCAAAAATATTAGTTAAGGGTTTTTTCCCATTCGCTCTAGATCATCCCCAGCAAAGTTACGGGGGTTAACATGTAACCACTTTTCGTAAGAATGATGTGATAAAATTGTCAGGTATTTTGAAAATACTTTAACAAAACCGTAAATTAGTCGCACAATAAAATGTTTAATGTAAAATAAGGCATAATACACCATTTAGGGGTGGTTGGGGTTAACCACCCCCTTAAAAATTAATTCTATCCCGGGCATTACTTGTTGATTNATTACATCATATGTTGAAATTGAGAAAATAATTTATTTTACGATATTTAGATGGGCAAAAAATAAATTGTTTAACATTGTTCAAAAGTAATATTGTATACGTGTTGTAGTATAAGGCTTACTATTGTAGATTTTGCTAGAAATTCTTGCGGTATTTTACGGTTTTACCTTAAAATAAATTTTTATTATAGTGTGTGTATAAATTTCGGAAAAAAATCAAAATTCTATGTGCTGTTTGTTTGAGGAGCGTCACATTTGCAGTTAGAAAATAAACATAAAGGGACACTTTTTCACTATTATAGGGTGATAATATAGGGTGTCCACAAAAAAAGTTTCTAACCAAAATTACAATTTATTTTCTGAACCACTAATTAATTTTAGTATGAGATGTTACCGTTCTAAAGTTAATAATTTTCTAGAAAGAAATTAAAAAATTGAATTGACACGCTGAGTTTTCGGTAAAATATTAAAAGTTGTTATTGTGTCAATTCAATTTATTATTTACAAGATTTTTTCCTTGAAAATTATTAATCATACGTCTTATACAGGCTGGTCCGTTACTAATGGGACACAGAGCAACAGTAAATTCCTTACATTAAATTATTACGATTTAACCCAATTTATCTTAGCCCACTTGTAAATAATAATGAAGATACAGATGGGTAAAGTTTATACTTTATTTTCATTTTTCTTTAATAATTTTACTCTTAGCATTAATAAATTTTTTTAATTAATTAGCATTAATACATACAATTAATACTTTTAAATACATACATTAGTTTTAGACAAAACAAAATGAATTTTTGTTAATTATTCAATAACCATAAAAAATACACCCTACAAACTATATATATTTGTTATCAGAAGAAAATAACAAATTATTTTAAGTCATAGCCAACTATGGTTTCCATTTAAAAAAATAAAGTTACGTCTAAAATCTCGAAAATAAAAGATGGGAAAAAAATTCTACCTACGCCACTGAATTCTTCGTAAAAAGTTGCCCATATAATGTTTTATTTATAATACTCCATCTTTGATAATAAGTGAGATATTCGCGATTGTCGTTTTCGCAAAATTTTCAGTTTTTGCCGATAGGGCGAAAACAAAAGACGATAGCTGTTCGGAGTTTTCGGCATTAGCATTTTCTCGAAAAACGAGATCATGACATCTAAGCTACTTTTTTTCTATCTCTTTTAGTTTCGGAGATAGCCTATGCGGACATCGAAATTGGGACACCCTGTACAATACCCTTAGTTGGTACGGGATGAGTTGTAAATTCATGGAAATCTTTCCGCAAACAGCCAAATTTCAAAAATGTAATAAAATACAGGGTGTTCCATTTGAAATATGAAAATTGTTACCTCTTCCGGTGTAATCACAAGTACCCGAAACCTGAAAATATTTTTGTTAAAAAGTTAGCATCAAACATCACAAGTCTGGATATTTTCAAACCCCACTTCATTTGGTTATTAACACTTGGTCACACTAGGCACTTAATTCATGGCACACTAGGTTTAATATCGATATACCGGGTGTCCCTCAGAAGTGGCTCACCCCCATATTTTCTTTTATTATTAGTGATACAAGAAAACCATTTGAAATGCATAATTAGGCCGTTAAAACGGATTATTACAACATAAAATGATTCTTTTTGTACTTCCGGTTATACCGGATCTGAGTACTAATTTCGCTATTTTTTAAAATCTATAATTTTTTTCTTCAGTTGGGTAGACAGCATAATTTTACATAACTTTTACTTGAAAAAAGTTTTACGATGGCTTATAATTTTTGAAAAAAAATTATTTTAGTTATTTTTTAACGTTTTAGTAGCTTCGGAAAATGTATTACAACTTTTGACGCATAGTAGCTAGGTTAATAGTATAAACTACGCTATGTCCATCTTGATTTGCTACTTCTCGAGCAGTGATCACTGCTATGCTTTAGTCAGTAAAAGTGGTTCTTTTTTAATAATGGTGTCAATTAACAGTTGTATTAAATTAATTAAAAAAAAAAAACCCCGATCAAACAATTAAGTTCTTTATTTTTTGTTCTTTTACACTAAATGTTCTGAAGCTGATAGTAACTTACAATGTACTATGTCCATTGTACATTATAATTTGGATTGTTTACTTTATTTTAGTTAAAACCTTTCAGGTCACCTTTAGAGCCTCACACCTTTAGATTCTTTTTTATGGGGCAAAATCAAAAATGAGGTGTATAACACACCTGTAAGTCTCGTGAGCCATTAGAAAATAAATCTGGTTACAAATTGTATTACCCAAATATCTCCGCAGGAATAACGTCGAGTTGTTAGATCGACAATACGCAAGATACAATTATGTCAAAATCGAGGCGGGGAGCATTTTGAAAATAAGTTAGTAAAATATGGGGGGTGCCATTTATAAAAATGAAGTTATGGTACATCCAAGTTTCGAAAAGTTAACGTGCCATAGTAAAGTGACCAAACGTTCTAGACAGCCGTACTCGGCATCAAAACATTATCCATCATGTTGCTTAAGCATGTTCTGAATCCTAAATTGATATCCCAAAAATCGAGTGTTCTCTGATTTTTTGAACAAATGTCTGCTGGAGCAGATTTTTCTAGAAAAATTCGAATAACTCGAGAACCTATTCCACTCTTTCGTTATAGTTTTGGGAAAAGTTGCGATGTTAGTAAAAACAACGTGCGCTCTTCATAACTGGCTAAGAAAAACCAGTCCAAATCATATTAACTCCCAACGTTCGCTTGATACAGAACATTGGGAAAGTTATTATTACATTATCCCAGGAGAATGGCGAAATGTACCATCTGAAACATTAGCAGACATAACGTCAACCTGATTAAGAAATATTAGTGAAAATGCTCGTAGGGTACGAAATGTCTTTGCTGAAAAATTTGTCACTACTAATTGCCAGGTAGTGACAAATTTTAACATTATAAGTTAACAACAAAGGAAACGTAATGGAAACTCTCGAAAACTACGAGATAAACAAATTCAAATTTTATAATCCACACATAATCTCAATGACCAGATCACGACAACAACACGACCATTGTATACTTACCTAAATACACCATACACCCCTCCCCGAAAACCCCCAGAAGAACGAGGATTTACAGCCACAGTTGCAGCTTAAAATCGCAACTATCTGGGTCCCTTAGCAACCACTCCTCTCCTCTCTTCTCCTTTCCTTCCCTACTTCCCTAACTAAAACATTAACATGACTTAACCCTTTGTATCCCGGCGGTACTTTAAAGTACCGGTAGTTTTAAACACTCATTTTAAACTGTAGTCATCTATTCGGCGCATTTAGAACTATCGGTACTTTCTACTAAGTTTATACGAAAATATAAGTTTTATTGCAACCTTTTTTTTCTCAATATTTTTCCAATCCAATCCAACAATTATTATACATCATTTTAAAGAGAAAGCTTTGAACTTTAATTTAGAACAAGTCTCATTCCTTAATTTCAATAAATACGGCTTCCAGGAATTTTTAATGTAGCATCTTTTTTAACACTTTTAGGATATACGAAAATATGTGTTTTATATCAATATTTTTTTCACAAACTTTCAAAATTTTTGACTTCTTGGGACACAAAGGGTTAACATGACATTGAATTTCAAACCCTAACTCAAGCGCCAAAAACCACCATTAACGAACTTTTTTTACAATGACAAAAGTAATATTTATTCTAATCATGACCACAAAGACAACAATATATATTCCGCTAAAAAACCCTCAGAAGAACGAGGATTTTAAAGCCACGGTTGCAGCTCTAAAATCGCAACTATCTGGGTCCCATGGCAACCTTTCCCTTCCTTTTCTTTCCTCTCCTCTCTTCACTCCTCTTTTCCAAATTACTTTAAATTAGAATATTACAATTTTGTTAAACCCTAATTCAAATACCTAACACACCTACCTAACCCTACCATAATATTTTACAACCATTTTTAAATTTAAAAATACGCGGCTATGTTCACAAAGTTGAACATAACCTGAAAATAAAAATAAAACAACCGGTGTAAAGATTAACAAGATTAACGTGATCTAAAAAATAAGAAAAAACATAAAATTAGAAACAATTTTAACATCATTTAATAACAAAGAATTCAAAAAAGCGTATATAAAGCGTATATAAAAGAAGAGATGAATGCAGATTATGAAAATTAAGAGTGAAACTGACGTAAGTTAATACTTTTGAAATAACCTAAAAAACATGTGTTTTCTAAAGAACAAAATTTTATTCTGTAATTTTTAATTTAGTTTTAATTTGATTTTTGAATTATATATTAGGTGGCTATTGTTCCTGAAGATGACTAAAAAATAGTCGAAACCGGTTGAGCCGAAAATAAAAATAAAAAAAAATTCCACCCTTCTGAAAAGCAAAGTTTTTTATTCACATAAATATTTAAAAATAATATTAAATCCTAATAAAGAATGTGAAATAATGCAATCTATTCCAACTTTTGTGTAAAACATATATAAATTAAACAGTTCAACAAATATATTTGTTTCAAATATCAGAAATATGTTTTTTCAATTTTTTATTTTTGTAATCTAATAATTTTTGTATCTCAAAATCTAAAACCGACAAAAATTTTTTGACTACGTCATCAAATTCTCTGTAAAAAAGTGTCCATATAATGTCTTAGTTATAATACTCCACCTATAATAATAACCAAGATAATTACATTTGCGGGTTTTACGATATTTTCAATTTTGGCCTCTAGGGGAAAAACAAAAGACGATAGCGCTATGAGGTTTTCGGAATTAGCAGTTTCTCGAAAAACGAGATCATGACATGTAAGCTACTTTTCTTCTAACTCTTAGTTTTCGAGTTAGCTTATTCGGACATCGAATTTGAACCACCCTGTACTTTGCCGCTTACGTGAGACACCTGTATACAAAAATTAATAAAGCGAACTTGAATCTATGTTTTTATGCGTAACTTCAATATGTCTAATTAAAATTGTTAATAATTAAAATAATTTCATAATAACGTTTTAACAAGAACCGGCAAGAATTTAATTATTGTTGCAATAAAAATTCAAAATCTGCCAACACTTGGTACAATGTAGCAACAATCTGTCGAAATCAAGTAACAATCCAGTACAATTTACTAAATAATCTACATAAATTTAACAATAGTAGAGTAAAATCTAATAAATTTTATAAAAGAATCACGAAAAAACGTTCACAAACTACCTATGTGATTGTAAAATATAAGTACGTTCAAGGTTGTCCTGAATAAAATCGAGGCGTTAGATTGCGGAATTTCCAAGACAAAGCGGTCACCTTGAACAATTTTCAATCGCACTTTTCATTTTTATCACATTAAGCTCAATTAAAATCAATAAAAACCCCAATCTCCACAACTTTTCCCTCCCTCAACAACGAAATAAACACATTTTGAGGTTATGTTAACTGTCAAACGGTGTATTTAAACACTTTTAACATAACATATTTCCATTAAAATCACTTAAATAAAAAAAATTAAATCCTTACCTGTTAATTTAATGTAGGCCAAAGAAGCCGCCACACCTTTTTTCCATCTCGGCACGGTAATAAACAATCTATCTTTGTAAACTTCCAAACCCAATGGTAAATTGTGCTCCGGCACGAAATCTTCACGTTCGATCGCTAGTTTTCGTTCGTTTTCGTTTGGGTATTGAAAATCGAGTTGTTTCCATTGAAATGCCACCCTTAGATTATCCAAAGCCGTGATTTTTACTTCGAAACATATCGATGCTAACCAGAATATCGTGGATAACCTTAAAAAATCCATTCGAAACACTTCGTGTCTTTGCAGCGAATGAAGAGAAAGTGAAAATACCGAACGTTGACGAAGTTGAAATTCGGTTTAAATCGGAAAAATTCGTTGGATTTAAGAAGTTGCTGGGGATTTTTTTTTTGAAAATTACATACCTAGGTTTTCTTAATTTGGCTCAACATCTTATTAAAACAGGCATTTTCGGCTTTGAGGTTAAAATCGCTTCTTAATTAATATCAAGTGCCACTCTAGCAGAGTTTCTCATTTTATGCTTTATAACTTAAAATGCGAAATAGTTGGAAAGAAATCATTCGTAGATTATGTTTCTGCGATTAATCACAAACAATTTTTATTAATATCATTCTCATCCACCATTTTTATTTTTTGAGTTAAAACCCTTTTTGTTGTCTCAAATTTGAAATTTTAGGAATTGTAAACCCGCTAGGTTGGTACTAGTCATACGTAGTTTACTTATAACTCCGTGTCACACCCACACAGTGTCACCAACTTAAAAACTATTACATTCAACACCCTCTCTCAAATTACAATATAATAATAATAATCATTTATTGATTTGAAAACCCTAACATTATGTAAACAAAATAATTTTATAATAATTAGGGGAAAGGGGGGTACATTGGGACATGGGGCACAATGGGACATTTTAAATTATGGCGTCATTACTTGCTCTTTTTACTTTTAATAAAGTGTACCAGAGGGCAATACCTTGCTTCAAATCACTTCAAATTCTCCAAACGTTGCGCGCTGTTTTGTGACGTACGGAAATTTTTATTCAATTTTAAGTGTTTTATGGTACTTGCTGTAAAAAGTTGCCTGAAAATTGGTAAGTGGATATTTTCTATATTTCAAACAAATGGTTTAAAATCAATTAATCACTAAGAACACACAATATTGAGACTTATGTTCATGGTTTTATTTATTGTATAGACCTAACCTATTATTTTGCAAATGATCTTATGTTCAATAGTCAGTGGGGGCACTTTGGGACAAAAGGGACAAAAATAACGTATAAATTCACTAAGGAACAAAGTAACTTTCCGAGGGAATCTAATTCAAGCTTAATTTACAATAAGTCTTGAGGCATTTTCCTTTTAAGTCGCTGATGTAAATTTTTGAAACCCAAATTAAAGTTACTAACACTGGAACACTTATTGATGTTTTCGTAAATTTTTTTAGTTACACCTCTTATAAACCTTTCAATAGTCATTATGTTTATTTCAGCGTGAAGTTGTTCATTGCGAATAAACCATTGCGCATCTACTGCCGTCCATAGAATTTTGCTTTGTAGAGCTTGTAATTTTCGGATATTTGTTGCTGAAGCATTACTCCATACCGGGCAAGCATAGGCGACCAAAGAACTTATTAAAGCTTTATATAGCAACATAGTGCATTTAGTTTTCAGATGACTTTTTCTATTTATTAGAGGAAATAGTTGTTTCAATCGAGCATATCCCAAATTGGCCAAAAACAAAACATAAAACAGCTCAACAACAGCTGGCACAAATCCAGCGGTTAGCATGTCTTAACATAACGGGTGTAATGAGATCCTGTCCGACGGCTGCTTTGGAAGCCCTACTCGGTCTCACACCGCTCCACATATATATACAAAAGGAGGCAGCCTTAAGTGCCTTATCACTGAAAACAGTTTCTTCACTCAAGTTGATGCAGGGTAATCTCAGAGGACACCTCGAGATCCTCAAAGACCCATGTCTAAATCACCTGATTGAAATTAAAACGGACCTTATACCGACGGAATACAATTTCAACCAACCGTATAAGGTCATATTTAGTAGCAGGGATGATTGGGCGAAAGGAGGGCCTCAACTAAAAAGAGGAGCCCTAGCCTGGTACACCGATGCTTCAAAGACAGTAAGATCTGGAGTAGGCATGGGCATCAGTGGACCAAATAGCCACATCAAATTGCCCCTCAGCTCGGACTTAACAATTTTCCAAGCAGAAGTTCTTGCTATAAACTTCTGCACCGCTTTGAACCTACAGAAGGGACAAAAAGGTGCATCCATAAACATTTTCACAGACAGTCGGGCCGCCTTAAAGGCAATTCAGGCCTACACGTGTGGCTCCGCACTGATCAGAGAGTGCACCAACAACCTGAGAGAACTCGCTAGGGGCAATGATGTTACCCTATGGTGGGTTCCAGGTCACAGCAACATTGAGGGCAATGAGAAGGCCGACAAGCTGGCCAAAGAGGCAGCAAACACGCCCTTCATTGGACCCCAACCTGGATGTGGACTACAAAAAAGCCACCTAAAACAAATAATCAACAACTGGGAGGCTTCAAAGATAGCCTTACGCTGGAAAGAACTTCCAGGTCACAGACAAGCGAAGAGTATGATAACTCCGTCGCAAAACAAAACCAAAGAGGTTTTATGCCTCAGCAAAGGGGATCTAAGAACGCTCTCAGGCTACCTAACCGGCCATGTGCCCCTAAAATACCACCTCTTCCACATTGGACAAGCTGAGGATCAAACTTGTCGACTATGCAACGACGAGTCAGAAACTGCTGAACATATACTGTGCAATTGCGTCGCCAGAGGCCGTCTAAGGCACAACGTCTTCGGTAAAACTCCCCTGTTACCTACCGACATAAAGGTTCAAGACCTCAGGACAATACTAAGGTTCATTAAGGACCTACATTTGCCCTAAACCTTTGGAGGGCTAAAGTTACAATAGATCTTATAGGTCGCGGTAACGAGAGGGGCCGCTCTCCTCAGCCCGGCAGCAATAATAATAATAATATCCCAAAGTCAATCTGTTGTTTACGTGAATACCCCAATTTAATCGTTGATCAAGATGCAGGCCTAAGTATTTGACAGCTTTGTCTTTAGGATTCCAATGAAGTTCTGTGTTATTGCGTACTATGCGTGTTGGATTTCGGTAACGCCGTAACGTAAAGATCTTTGATTCACATTTGTCTTCATTCAGGTGTAAGGACCATTTAGTAAGCAATTTCTGCACGTCGTTAATAGCATCTTGTATAGCTTCCTCCAAATTACTACTTTGGGTCATAATCAACATATCGTCAGCAAACAAAGCTTTTTCATTGCATCTTTGGCACGGTATATCATGCATAAATATGATAAATAAAGTTGGTGACAATATACCTCCTTGGGGAACTCCTGCTCTAATACACCTTGTATCTGAATACCTCCCATTTATTCTCACACAAAAAGTTCGTTCTTGAAGATATGACATAAGTATTGCGGTAATATAGTCATCTAGACCTAGATGCAATAGTTTGAATTTTAATCCCTCCGTCCAAACTGTATCAAAGGCTTTAGCTACATTTAAAAAGGCGATAGTGGTGTATTGCTTATTTTCAAAACCTTTCTCAATGAATTCTGTAACACGCACCAACTGGTGGATCGCTGAAGGACCCGTTCGAAAACCAAACTGTATCTTTGGGATAACATTCCTTTCCAGCAGCTGATCTTGAAGTCTTCGTATTATAACTTTTTCAAATAATTTTGAGAGAGTCGGTAAGAGGCTTATAGGACGGTAATTAGATATAAGAGTGCTCTGTTTTCCTGGCTTTGGAAACATAAGTATCTCAGCTTTTTTCCAAGTCACCGGAAACTAACCAATTTTTAAACATGAATTAAAGATAATAGTTAAGTGGCTAGTAATATTCGAAGGGAGGTGTTTTAGAACTAGATTTGGTATAAGGTCATGCCCTGGGGCCTTTCTATCGGGTAGATTGTTAATTAAATATGTGATTTCTTCATTTGTTACTTCTTCATCTACTCTTTCTATTCGCGGAAGATGAGTTTCGTTGTATGCTTGAATAGTAATAGAAGAAGGCATGCTTTCTCGAGGTATGTGAGGAGTAAATGTTAACTCAAGATAATCAGCAAAGGCTTGGGTTTTTCCTTCATCAGTATTTCTCAATTTCTTCGTGTCTTCTCAGTATTTTTTTGTTGTTATCCACATTCCCGGATCTTTATTATCCATATTGCTTAGAATATTCTGATAATTAGCAATCTGATGGGATTCTAAAGCTTTAGTAATGGTATGAGTCAGTTTATTTAATTTCTGCTTTAAGTCGGGATCACGTGTTCTTTGCCAATTACGTCTGACCCCTCTTTTTTCTTTGATTAGGTCGAGAATATATTTGGGTGGTAAATAATAATTCGTTCGATTAGTTTTGTTAGGTTTAATAAACTTTCTAATAACATCTTTGATTATCGAAGTAAGTAATGAGATTGACCTATCTATTGAGGTAGGATTTAAAAATGAATTTTGTAAATTAATACTGCTCATCCCTGATTCAAAGGCCTCCCAATCTACAATTCCATTTATCAATTTAGGAATAGGCGGTTTAAAGGTAATTTCCTTTTCGACCGTGATAATAACGGGGAGATGATCAGAATTCAATTCCTCTATGACCGTTTGAGCTAAGGGAAGATTAAAGTTTTTGTTGATAACTATATCCAATATGTAAGGTAGACGATCGTCTCTGTATGGATAATAGGTATATGAGTTTGGCGTGTGTATTTGCATCTGATGTAAACTTGATAATTCTTCTAGACTTGAACCTGATGGATTATCAGCTCGGCATCCCCATATTTTCAATTTACTATTTAGATCTCCAATTATTATAAGAGGACCATAATTATTCAATAGTTGACTAATTTCTTCTTTTATTAATTTACGGTTAGGTTGTCTGTATGCACAAATATTGTCACTGGTGTCATGTTCTTTGGATGAAGTTGGATAGCAACCGTCTCTAGCGAAATGTTCACTAGGTCGTAGGGTTTATGTTTTAATGTGCGTTTGATACACCGCCTGAAGCTGTTTGAGAGTTTCGGTCAAATCTATAGATATTAAAATCAGGTATTCGGAACTCTTCTCCCAGAACTAGATGAGTTTCAGTGATATATGCTAAATCAACATTATAACGAACTAAAAAAGCCGATATTAAATTCTTCTGCTTCTTCAGACCATTCGTATTAAAATATGCGAAATAATATTGATGTTTTTGATTTCGATTATGGGGAGATTAGGCATGTGGGAAGGAAAGGAATAATTCATTCAGTAAGTAATTTTTAATTTGCGAAATTAGTGGTGTAATGATTTGTTTTAGGAGGTTCATGATTGATGTAACAATGGTAGACATTTCGGGATTATTTGATGTTTTAGGAGGTGGATTTGGAGTACTGGTGTTTTGGAATGGTAAATTTTTTTGGGTTATGTTGGCAAATGACACATTAGGATCTGATATTCGGAAAGTGGATCTATGAATTGAGTTAGTGGTAGTTCTTCTCATCTGACGTGGGTATAGTTGTTGTAGTTCAGTGTGAGCGCGACAACCTCTGTAATTGGCTGGATGTTGTCATTAATATCATCACTGTTGTCTTCACTAGCAAGAACATGGAATCTATTTTGCGCTAAGAGATCTGAATTAACAGAACATCGTTTAAGAATATCATCTTCTAGAGGTGATAACTGATCGGATCCTCGTTTTTCGCCCATATTAGATTCGGTAAAAAACACGCTCGCAGGCATTCTTTAAATATATTGCTTTCGATGATTTATTATTTTGTTAGATTAATAATATATGAAATGATAAACACGATTGATTTCGTGAAACGAAACTGGTTATGAGACTCGCGATACTTGTTTAGAACACGTGCACTCACTTTGACCGTCTAAACAACTAAAACCCTTTTTGTTGTAAAATGCCTCAAATTTGAAATTTTAGAAATTGTAAACCCACTAGGTTGGTAATAGTCATACATAGTTTACTTATAACGCCGTGTCACACCCACACAGTGTCACCAACTTAAAAACTATTACATTCAACACGCTCTCTCAAATTACAATATAATAATAATAATCATTTATTGATTTGAAAACCCTAACATTATGTAAACAAAATAATTTTATAATTAATCCTAAGAAATTTAATTGACTAACAAAATATAATAGAAAACAGAGTTCAAAGCAAAAGAGTACTTTTCACCGCATTCAGGGTTGTTATGACCCCGATGAAGTGTTCTACCAAAACCCCTGTACAAGGTGGTTCAAATTCGATGTCCGAATAGGCTAACTCGGAAACTATAAGAGTTAGAAAAAAAGTAGCTTGCATGTTATAATCTCGTTTTTCGAGAAACTGCTAATGCCGAAAACCTCAAAGCGCTATCGTCTTTTGTTTTTCCTCTAGAGGCCAAAATTGAAAATATCGTAAAACCAACAAGTACAATAATTATATATTATCTTGGTTATTATTATAGGTGGAGTATTATAACTAAGACATTATATGGACACTTTTTTGCAGGGAATTCCATAACGTATATCAACACAATTTTCGTTTTTTTAAATGGAAACAACCACTGATTATTCGCTTATTAAATTCGTTATTTTTTTCTGATTACAAAAATATAGGGTTTGACAGGTCTATTTCTTATTGTTTTAGAATAAAACTGAAAATAAACTTTTTTTTTAGTGTCGTCAAAGAAATAAGATTTACAGTTTCCTGTAAATTACGGTACTATAACTAAAAATTATTCTACTAAAAATTTATATAAAATTTACTTTATTTTCTAACATGTAACATTCTAACATGTTAAACTTTTCGTAATTATCGTAATCCATCTTAAAAAACAGGATTTTTAATTTGACACTTCAAAAAATTTTTGAATACAAACAAATGTTGCTACAACAAATCGCCATCTATCAATAATTTATTAAGTTTCATTTAACAATATTAAATATTAATAAAAAATGTGAAATGATGTAGTTTATTCCAACTTTTGTGTAAAACAAATGTAAATTAAATAGTTCAAGAAATGTATTTGTTTCAAATATCAGAAATATATTTTTTTAATTTTTAGTTATAATTTACAGGAAACTGTAAATTTAATTTTTTTGACAACATTAAAAAAAAAAGTTTATTTTTAGCATTATTCTAAAACAATAAGAAATAGACTTGTTAAACCCTATATTTTTGTAATCAGAAAAAAATAACGAATTTAATAAGCGCATAATCAGTAGCTGTTTCCACTTAAAAAAACGAAAATTGTCATAATATCCCAAAATCTAAAATCGACAAAATTTTTTTGACTACGTCATCAAATTCTCTGTAAAAAAGTGTCCATATAATGTCTTAGTTATAATGCTCCACCTATAATAATAACCAAGATAATTACACTTCTTGGTTTTACAATATTTTCAGTTTTGGCCTTTAGAGGGAAAACAAAAAACGATAGCGCTTTGAGGTTTTCGGCATTAGCAGTTTCTCGAAAAACGAGATCATGACATCTAAGCTACTTTTTTTCTAACTCTTATAGCTTCCGAGTTAGCCTATTCGGACATCGAATTTGAACCACCCTGTACTTTGTAGGGGTGATATTTTTTTTCTTAAGAAATCTTGATATTATGCTTCTAGATTATTTAGATTATATTATTATTATAGATTATCGAGAGTATTTAAATTTGCAGCAATATTGGAGATGTTTGAATGCGGATTTTCCTCTACACTTAACAGGACATCCAATTGACGGTCTTCATTTAAGGCCAACGGACGTCCGGTCTTAGGTTTATCTCGTACATGACCAAGTTCGCGAAATTTACTCTCAATTCGACTTATTGTCGATAGTGATATTGGAGTACGGTTTGGATGTTTTTCGTTAAACAACGTTCGGACTCTATTTCTGAAACCAATCATGATAAGAATCTCGATTCTTTCAGTTTCAGTAAGCGTCATTATTAATTTCTTACTTATCGAACAGTCAATAAATAAAAAATAACCAATAATAGATAAACAATAAAATCAAATAACAACAAAAAAGTAACAACGAATAGCGATGAATAGCAACAAATAGCAACAAATAACGACGAATAACAATGAATAACAACAATTAACACAAGAAACTCCAGAATATTACTCAAAATAATCTCATTAACGCACAATACACTGTTTCAAATCGAATTTTGACACTTGAAAATTTTAAATCAAAACATTTGGTTGTCATGGTTACGCACTGCTACTACTATTTTTTATATCAAATAAATGGGAAATAATGAAACTTTAAATTAATTTTTCTCGAAAATTTTCTTATGTAACCGATATTACTATTTATTGTACATAATTCAGAAAAAAATTCTCTTTCAAATTCCGATATAAAAAATGGGGTGTTCCATTTAAAAAAAACTTCGATGACGTCATAACTCGGTTAAAAATGGCGGAAACAATTTAAAATATACACCAAAAAATTGCAAAAAATTGAAATCTTTAGACCCGTTTCAGCGATCTTTCCATAAATTATTCGTAATGATTTTATCGAATTTATCCGTTACTTTTGAAACGCACTGTATAAAACTAACTTTTGTAATCCAGACTTATATACTGACTCAATTAATAAAATCTATTAATCGTGTGATTTAATAAATCTTGTAAAGATGTTACCTTTGCATATGTATTGCTGATTTCTATGCTAGAAACAGGTGGATAACAGCTTTTTTTACTTTCCTGGATGTTGTGATAAGATGGTAATAAAAAGCAGCTTTTCTCATTGGTTAGATTTTTAAGGTATAAAATATTGTGCTTCAGTCAAATCTAAATCAATGTAAACACTTAATGCTTCATCTGCAGTCAATGGTTGTGATTTATTATGGTGGATCTGTTGTAAAATTGCTTTCTTTTCATCACGCTTCAAATCTCTTATAGTCTCCACTAAATTTGCTTCATCACTTTCTCCCATTGACCGTAATCCCTGAATATACACACTGTATATGCGATCTTTCGTTATCGAAATGTATAATACAAAACAGTTAATAACGTTTTATGGATAAAATAAAGTATATTCTATTTAAATAAATATATAAGTTAAAAAAATATCGTTTTTTGATGTCATGAAAATGTTCGTACACTGATACGACACTGATCTTACTTCATTATGATGATTTGCCGATTGTTAACTTTCGGTTCACTTCGTTTAACTTTGGTATATCGTAAACTTTGACTTGTTAAGACATGTCCAGTGCGACAATTGCATCACATTTACAACATCAATTTACAAACCACGATCTACAGTGCAATACATATATCATAAAAAACTTCAAAACTAATAATAATGTGAGCAATAAACCTCGGGCAGGTCGCCCTTCGAAGTTAAACTCACGAGACAAACGAAATATTATTCGTAAAGTATTAAAAGGACCAACTTTGAGTGGTCCAATATTGGCAGCAGAGGTGTCGAAAGAAATATAGGAAAGGATATCCACTCAGAATGTATTCGTTGGCTGTTACGGAAGCAAGGTTTTAATGGAAGACAAATGCGGAAAAAGCCGTTTATCACTCCAATAAACCAGAAGAAACGCGTGGAATTTGCTCAAGAACATATTGACAAACCTGTGGAATTTTGGAACACCGTATTATTTAGTGATGAATCTAAATTTAATATTTTTGGATCGGATGGACGGGGTAAAGTATGGAGAAAACCGAATACTGAGTTCAAACTCGAGCATCTCTTACCTACGGTAAAAAACGGTGGTGGATCAATTATGGTTTGGGGATGCATTGCGGCGGCTGGGGTAGGGTATTTGGTTTTTATTGATGGAATTATGGACCGCTTTTATTATCTTAACATATTGAACTAAAATTTGCGTGCCAGCGTTGATAAACTAAATTTGGGAAGGATATGGATATTTCAGCAGGATAATGATCCTAAACATTCAGCGAAGATAGTTAAGGAATGGCTGTTGTATAATGTCCCAAAGCAATTAAATTTCCCACCTCAGTCCCCTGACCTAAATCCCATAGAACATTTATGGGACGAAATTGAAAGAAGAGTGAGAAAAAATAGGATAATGGGCAAAGCCTCCCTTAAAGAAGCGATTTTGAAACAACGGGGGAATATTACGCCCGATGTTACTAGAAACTTAGTATCGTCGATGCAAAAACTGTTTTAGATACTAGTTATTTATTGAATAGGATTTTTCTTCAGTTATTTTGTTAATAATTCGTTGTACGAACACTTTCGTGTGATCAGAAAAGGTAATTTATCTTCGTTACCTTTTTTAATTCTTACTAGAAGCATATATTTTAATTTTAAATCATTATTAATCGTTGAAAATATGTAAAATGTTTCATAACAGTTATAAATAAATAATTATTTTGTTCATAAATACGAATTTCTAGCCTGTACGAAGACTTTCGTGACTAAGTGTATGTTGGCAGCTAATGTTTTTTATATGTTTTAAAGAAATAAATAGTCTTTAAAATTATATATATTTTAGACCATCGCTAAACATCGCTAACTGCTAAAACTCTAGCTAAAGTTAAATAAATCTCGAAATTGATGGCATCGGATAATCCCGCGTTTATTGTTAAAATACAACGATGAAATTATTTATTGATACCTGAATTAGGTTCTCCATTGAACAACCTTTTCGGGAAGATATGACGTTATATAAGTTTCACACTAAAACTTTATATTAGCAGTTGTTAAAAATCACTACAAAAGTAACCGAAATACGTGAAATCAGAGACATACAGGTGTTCAAAATAAGTCGATTTAAGTTAAGTTATCTATATCCAAAGTTGCTTCGTTTCGCCGCTAGAGGACTTCAAAATTAGCAAAAAAAATTCTTTTATTTTTTATAACTCGAAAACGTGTAAATCAATTGAAACCATTTTTCAGAAGTGACTTCTTATTTTTAATTAACGTCTTTTTATGGTTTTTGATACAATTTTAAAAACACAGGAATGATGGAAATGTCATGTGATTATTTCTATCTATATCAAAACATAATGATTGGACTTTACGACAGATAGATGTTCCAACGACGTTTTTATACAGCAGTTTAGAAAAAGAAGTGTATATATACTTACCAGAGGGCGTAAATTCAAGTAAGAAAATAGGTAGATTAAATAGAGTGTGGAATCACAAATTTACAGAGATTATGACAAAATTGGGATTCTATCGATCTAATCATGATTTTTGTCTATATTGTAAGAAAGGAGTATACCTGGTATTATTTGTTGATGACGGACTCATTACTGGGGAAGAAGAAGAAATAGAAAAATTAATAGTAACTTTACAAATGGAATTAAATGTTAAAGTATTTAAGGATAAAATATCGTTCTTGGGAATGGACATTAAAGAGACGGAAAGTGGACTTAAAGTAAATCAATCAAAGGCAATAAACCGATTGTTGAAAGAATTTAATATGGAAAATTCTAGAACAATTTCTACACCAATGGAACAGAACTTTACTTACGAAGATGATTTAGTAGATGAACATGTTCCATATCGTCGTTTAATATGTAGCATAATGTATATTGCGGTAACAACAAGACCTGATTTATCTTATGCAGCTTCATATTTAAGTCGTTATCTAGATAAACCGACAGGTAAGCTTTGGCAAGCTGGAAAAAGGGTATTACGTTACCTAAGCAATACAAAAGATTTTGGAATAGAGTTTAAAAAGGGAACTAATCAAATAGAAGCTTATAGCGATGCAGATTGGGCTGGAGACAAGAAAACAAGAAGAAGTGTAAGTGGATTTATGTGTTATCATCAGAGCCGCGACGTTTCGGGCTGTTGATGTCACCATCTGTATAGAGCGGCAACGCGTTATAGTGTAGTAGTAACATTCTTCTATCGAGCACATCGATGTGCCGCAACTTAACAATACTGGTTGAATGCTGGTCTATGTAAGATTTGGGGGGTTCTCCGCGGTGCAGCGTTCAATGCATGTTTGGCCGATTGTCCGACTAAAACTCAACCAGTGGCGTGGAGCGTTTATCGCTATGTAAAATTGTAATTTATATAAAAAAATAACAATTTGTTAATGTAAAAGGGCGTTTCCTGTTAATCTGTATTGTTTAAAATTTATATTTAACATTTTCTATAATTTTAAAGAATGAATTCTTTATGAAGTCTGGTAATATACGAAAATCTACAAGAAAATCACGTATCTAGTAGTAGATCCTTGTTACAAGTTGCTAGTACAAGTGTTTCTAAATGTTCAGAAGTTAATGATGTACGTTTTGACGTTAAAATGTCTTTGAAAGTCGAAAAAGTTCTTTCAACGTCGCAACTTGTTAGAGGGGCATATATAAAATAATTTGAATACAACTCGGAATGTTCAAACGTTAAATTGTTGTTAGAATGTAATTGTTGCAATGTTTTTAAATCCGGATTTCTATCAAATATTGAATTAATTTTTTTACTTAAACGATAAGAAAATTCACCGGGTACTCTTTCTAATTTGTTTATAATTTCTTTTAATTTATTTATTGACTCCTCCAGTTTTATGCCCGATTGCTCAAAATATTTGATGCCGTTATTTATATCTGCAAAGTTTGTTTTAATATATAGCAAATGTTCTTTTAAAGATGGATTTTTCAATAATTCTTTGCATTCTACAATGCTTTTGGAATCATTGTTTAAAGATTCGATAACGTTTGCTACCAATTCCAAATTTTCAGAATAAAATAAACTTGCCTCTAACCAAGTTCCCCAGCGAGTAACTATAGGTTCCGGTGGTAAAGGTAAAAGCGGACACTTCTCTTTATATATTTGAATTCTTAAAGGGGCTTTCAAAAAAATTTTTTTGATTAAACTTATTAATTTATCCACTGTAAGGAATTCGGTTCGTATAAATTCACAAATACGATGTAAAGCATGTGCTACACAAGTCACATGTAACAAACGGGGGTATGTGTTCTTGAGCAGTTTGCCAACCTTTAGCATATATGCTGCTGCATCGCTAAGGAATAAAAGTACCCTGTCACGTTTGAGAGGATCTGTAAAAATTTCGGACAAACTTTTATTTATAATTTCTGCCACATACTCTGCATTAACCTTATTTGCTACCTTAGTAGCAATCAAAAAGCTTTTTGAATATCTTGTTGCATCCAAAGTACCTAAAACGACATTGACAATACTACGACCTAATAAATCAGTAGTTTCATCAGCACTGACCCATACAAAACTATTATCAACTTTGCTTTTAATGGCATTTATGGTTTTTGAATAAATTTTTGGTACATAATATTTGCGGAGTGTAGAGGGGTGTGGAATGGATTTCTCAGTATATTTAGTAAGGAATGCTTTTAGGTTTGGATTTTTTAATTTTTCTAAAGGTATATTTGCGGCCAAAAACGCTTCACATAAATCCATATTGAACGTGTCTGGGGAAAAGTTTTTTTCTTGGTCAATGTGGGATTTACATTTTATGTGGTTTAATAGGTGATTGTTTTTAGAACAACTTAATCGTTTACTACAAATATTGCACTGTACTTCAGTTTCTCCAGTTACAGCAAAGACAGCTTGTAGATTGTATTTTGATATCCAGCCGGTGATTTTTTTTGTAACCTTTTGAACGCAAATCAAAATTCATTTTAAAAAGCTATAAAGATGCTTTTGGAAACTTATAAAAAAATATATATACAAACTGAATTATATATACAACGCACCCTTGAGATTTAAACTCAAAATGGAAAAAAATAATAAATAATGCGAAAATAAAATACAACAAGGAAAACTTAATAAGAACGAACAAATTGGAACCAAAATATGAAACTCTGTAAGAATTACTAATGTAAGAATAAATAAAAAAATACTTAAACTTCTTAAATCTAAATTAAACTCGTCAAGAAAAACAATAGGAACAATAAAATAAGATAAACAACCAGACAACAAAACTAGGAAAATAATTCGCAGAAAAACTGTAGAAAACGTAGGGAATATAAATTCGTTACTACTCTATTGAACGCTCGATACCTAACCGGCTGACCGCTATATGTGGCGTGATGTGGCCCATGTGGCCCGAGTCTCTACCGTAAGGCGACGAGCCGCCAATGAGTTGCCCGACAACGTCGCGGCTCTGGTTATCAT
>NW_019281172.1:47467-65017 GCF_000648695.1 Onthophagus taurus
AAAAAATACGGGGTATTCCATTTAAAATTTTCGACTTTCTAGCCATTGAATATGGAGAAACGGTAATTCAATTTTTGACCACCCTGTATAAGATACTCTGATACAAGAAATGACAATCTATTTGGCAACATCTGAAGAGTAACCGTGCCAATTTAGAGGTTTTTTTAATGAAGGTTACCTGAGATATAGGCTTTTAAAGAGCATGGTGAAATTTGCCAAAAAAAGCTTAAAATCAAAATAACTCGAAAACAAAAAATGGTAGGTACCAACAACTTTTATCAAAGTCAACATATTTTTTTATGTATAATTGAAAGGTGTAATAAAAACTATAGCATTCCATTTAAAATAACGAAGTTGTGGTCTACTTCCGGTAGACCGGAAGTGGTGGCCATCTTGAAAATATTTTAGATTGAAAGTTTAGAATGAACAACCCATGCTACCAAAATTTCAAACCTCTATGAATAGTGGAACCTAAAAAAGTTCTAACGAACCAGTAACGTGAGACACCCTGTATTATGTATCAGTCATGCGGTGAGCCAGATACAACAAAAAAATGACCAATTTTTGTATTTTGTCCTCCTAAATTTGAGAAATTGACCACTGTGGGGTCAATTTATATATATATACGTATACGGGCGAACATAGGCGATGCGGCTTCTATACAGGGTGATTCATAAGTAATGGGCCAAATTGTAAATGTACGTTCAGGAGGCCAAAATAATAATATTTTCATTAACAATAATGGGTCTTAGTCTGCTCCTTACTGAGATACAGGATGTTAAAGCGAAAAAAATAAAATAGATTTTTGTTAATAGATCAGCTACTTTTCTACATAATGACTCATAGTTGACTTATAGTTTTTGTAAGGGTAAACAATAATGTGTGAGAGGATTTGAGTTAACTCGTAGATGTCGCCACATGCGCCATATGAATTATGAAACGTCAATGAGCTTTTACGTTTAATGAATAGTTTAAAACATTTTATTGTTAAGTAAACTGATTCATTCTTGTCCTAACATAAATCAAAATGCCGAGACATAATCACTTTTCAAACGAAGAAATGAGAGACATGTTATGCGTTTACGCACAAGAACGTTTTTCTGGGCAAGCAGCATCCAGAAAATATCGTGAAATGTACCCTTACAGAAGGCAGCCAAACCGGAAGATATTTCAAAATATTTATAATCGATTGGGTGAAACAGGTTCATTTCGTCCAAAATATCATACAGGACGTCCTAAGATTATCACTCCGCAGCAAGAAGATGAAATTTTGGTAAGAATTGCGCAAAATTCTGAAATAAGCACTCGTCGATTGTCTGCAGCAACTGGAATAAGCCAACCATCCGTGACTAGAATTTTACACAAGGAAAATTTATATCCCTATCATTTTATACCTGTGCAAAATTTACTTCCAACAGATTATCGAATCAGAGTTCAATTTTGTCAGTGGCTAAAAGGAAAATTGAATAATAATCCAACATTCCTAAATAACATTCTTTTCACGGATGAAGCAACCTTTACCAGACGCGGAGTTTTTAATTGGCGAAATAGTCATGCCTGGGAAACCGAAAACCCTCGTTTAAAAAAAGATAGACATTTCCAGCACGAGTTTAAAATAAATGTGTGGTGCGGTGTAATAGGCAATACATTACTGGGCCCAGTTGAATTACCTCCTAATTTAAATGGAGAGTCATATTTAATTTTTTTAAATAATGACTTAGTCGACCTCTTGGGAGATCTTCCATTACAACTAAGAAGAAATATGTGGTTCATGCAAGACGGTGCTCCTCCACATTTTTCACGTGCTGTGCGCGAACATCTGAATGAAACATTCCCTCACCGTTGGATTGGACGTGGTAGTGAATTTCAGTGGCCACCTCGCAGTCCCGATTTTAATCCACTTGATTTTTATGTGTGGGGTTACATGAAATCAATGGTCTATGCTGAACCTACTATAAATACACGAGACGAGTTATGGAATAGAATTCAAGATGCAGCCAATTCAATACGAAATAATCCTGCTACATTTTTTAAAGTCAGACAATCCTTAACCAAACGGTTAAATGCGTGTATAAATGCTGGTGGTGGTCATGTTGAAAACCTTTTGCAGTAGCTCATAATTAAGCTTAAATTTAATTTAACTTCGCACAACATTAACATGTAGGTTTTGATAACAGTTGTCGTAAGTGGTCTTAGTTCAAGTCTGTTCTAATGTTGTATTTCGTTTTATTAACTGGCGTACAATAAATTGTTTTATTACGTAATTTTTTTATGGTTTCAGTTTAATATTGTTATCAATTATCAATTACGGTTAGGTAAATGTCAACATTCCATGCCATGCTTGTGTCTTAACAGATTAATGCTACGTCGACCACCGTGAAATGTAGTGTAGTGAATTAGTAAAATTCAAATATCTCGAAAATCGTTAATATTTTCAAGATCAAAGAAGTATAGCTTTTTTCTACAGAAATGATGGGGCTATCCAAATTAAACAAGTATGTTGTAAAATAATGAGCGATAAAAAATTTGTAGCTGATTTCATCTAATTCATATGGCGCATGTGGCGACATCTACGAGTTAACTCAAATCCTCTCACACATTATTGTTTACCCTTACAAAAACTATAAGTCAACTATGAGTCATTATGTAGAAAAGTAGCTGATCTATTAACAAAAATCTATTTTATTTTTTTCGCTTTAACATCCTGTATCTCAGTAAGGAGCAGACTAAGACCCATTATTGTTAATGAAAATATTATTATTTTGGCCTCCTGAACGTACATTTACAATTTGGCCCATTACTTATGAATCACCCTGTATATACAATTTGTTTGAACGTTTCAATGAAACATAAAAAAGGCCGGACATTAGCAGTTTCAGACACATTTCAACTATGTTTCAGAAATATGTCGAAGAAACATTTCATGTTTCAATAATATGTGTCAGAAATGTTTCTGAAACGCAAATTTGTTTACTGGGGTGGTTTGAGTTAGCATGTGACAAGTAATAATAAAGTAAAAAATTATAAACTTTTTTTTCATTCAATAATCCAATAATCAAATCATTCAAACCTTAACTTTATCTTATTTCATTCCATTATCATTTCGGTTAATCTTATCTCAAACTTATCTTTTTCGCCATTGTCAAAGATAAAAATTCAGTTTTTGTGGAAAAATTCACCAAAAAATATGTCATGGATTTATAATTGTTTCCATACGGAAGAAAGTAAATTTCGCGAACGCGAATCAGGTTACATTCGCGAATTAACGAAAGTTAGCAACAACTTAATCACAATAACGCACGAAAAAATAGCGATAGAAGAACGTTATCGCGAAGACCTTAATCGCTGGGAATCCAAAGAAAACGCGTACCACGACAAAATCAACGAACTTCAAGCTTTATTACACCAACAAGACGTAGTTATGAAGCAGTATCAAATCTACGAAGGGAATTTCCAACAAGATAGAGTCCAATTACACGAAATCCAAAAGAATGTTGAAGATTTAAAACGAACGGTGATAAATCAACGGGAAATTATTGAAAAATTAGAAAATGAAAATCGCAAGTTTTTGGGAGAAAACGATTCGGGATATTCAAGCGAAATTAGCGGACCCCACATCACCACAGCAATTTTAGTTTAAGATAAAGTGAGGTTATTATTATTTTTTGTAATCAAAATTAAGTTATTATTTCTGAAAAATTCTTTTTATTCCGCACTAAAATAATACAGATTAATCAAAAAGAAAAAAATGCGAAAAAATAAAACCAAAAAATTAAAAAAATACATTTTATGCCTTAAATAAGTAAAAAAATCCATTTTTACTTAAACACAACAGTATCCAACATAGCTCCAAGACATTGCACGATGTTATTAGTCATTAATAAATCGACTTTTTCCTCTAAATGTCTTTTCGGGTCTTGTTTTCCAACGTTTTTAATCGCTAGTTGTTCGGGGGTCATTTTTTCCTCATCCTCTAAAGCTTTGTTGTAATTTTTAGCTAACTCTAGCATATCAGAGACGGTTTTTTGGTTTACAGAGCAATTTTCTTTATAATCCGACAAGGTTAAACCATCCATCCAAGACTTTTTATGCAAATTTAACAACATTTTTTGTTCCAATTCATTTTTACGGTAATTTATACTAATTGAGTAATAATGCCGGTTTAAACCATGAATTAAAGCTTGAACAGAAGGCTTTTGAAGGTGGCCTAAATTTGATGTTGTTTGTCTTGGCTCTTGCCCCAACACCATCATGTTTGGGTTAATTAATCGAAAAGCATCAATAACAACTTTTCCTTTCACTGATTGAATTGGATCCACAACTACAGCCACTGCACGTTCTGAGAGAGCTTCAAATGATTGTTGGGTGTTTATATCAACACCTGATAACCAACACCCAAAACCTGGATGAGAATGGTACCAACCAACAACCATCTCTGGTCTACCAGTTTGTCTTAACATATCCAACATTTTTGCTTGAAACACAGGATCAACAGCTTCTACACTAACCCCAGTACCAGTTTGAGGCATAGCAAATACATCAATAACACGCACCGTGTAATCATCAACAAATTCACCTGAATAAATAAAAAATTAAAAAAATTTATAATTTTAAGGTTATGTCAACTCACCAAGCATAAGTCCCATAACTTCCATTGGAACACCAGCTCGACCGTGTTTTAACATTTTTAATAACGCCAAAGATGAGATGTAAACTTGCTCGGCTGTATCAACAACGGGGGCATCGCTCGGCGGCGGAGCTTGGGCTAAACCGGGCATTCCTCCACCTAACCTCAAAAGACGATCCATTTCTTTAAAGAATTACACCAAAATTATAATTTAGAATATTTCTTTTATATCGCGATGATGATCGAGGAAAATTGCGAACTATTTAAGCAAAAAACGGCTTCTTTGTGTTTATAAATCGAGTTTTAAACGAGTTTTGTTGGAGAAAATGCAAAATCACTTCTATTTGACGTTTGACAGTTATATTTTGTATTGTGTGTTGTCATCGTGTCGGTAAAGTCGGTAATTGTTGAAAATTTTATTAAATTTTATTTTATTAATTAATTGTTTTATTTATATTTTCAATAAATTATTAAATATTTTAATTAATTTTTAAATGGCCATTTTTATATCTGTGCCTGTAGAGGTTACTTTTTACCCAAGTTACAACTTCATGTAATTCTTCAATAAATTAATTAAACTAATAATTTTATTATTAATAGTGGGAATGATGAGAGACAGCAATAACAATTATTTCCAGTATCATTCTTTTAATTTAAAAAGTATAGATTCAAATTCGTTTTATATTTTTTAATTTGTCGCTAACTTCAACTATTAAAACTTAAAGTTTGTTCAGAATGACAGATGAAAAAAAATGATTTAAAATGACGTTTTAAAGTGATTTTTTGGTAAGAGTATAATAAAGTAATAATGGTAGGATTAAATAATTAGATTATAATTGAATTTATTATAGCATTGTTTCAGCTAACGTTATAATTGGTTGGAAGCTCGTTGGATGCAATCTCACATGTCATATGATGCAGTAATATTCAAATGTGGTGGCATTGCCAACCTGTCGGAACGTTAATTGGAGCTACATAGTGGTTGAAAACCACTTTCCAAACAGTTATTCTGTGGTTGGAGCTTTTATTATATAAACCCAATCCAACCTGTATTCTAGTGGTTTGGTTCTTAGCTGAATAATTCGAAAATATCCGTAACAGATGGCGCCACATGCGTTCCATTTTTATCTCCATTTCTACGAAGCTATTTTCTATGGTGCATAGTTAGAAAGCGCGGAGGTCGGTGAAGTAACTTAATAATCTATTTTAATTAATTTTTAAAAAAGCGAGACTTTTTTATATTAAAGTACATCTAAGTAGATTATTTCAACCGTAAAAAGAAACCTACTTTATCAACCTCACTTTAGTGTCAGCTGTCATTTTTGTAATTTTAACGTTTTATTTAATTCTTTTTGTTAATATTTTCTTTAATTTTAATAAAACCACCAATAAAATGGATTTGGAATCAGAAGTTAGTGATTATGAATCACTTCGTGAACAAAATATGAAGGAATTACAAGCTTTGGTAAGATTAAGATTAATTTATTAATAATATAACCTCAAATTAATTAAATTTAAATTTAATAATTTTTCTTTCAATTAAGATGTCTCAATTTGAAACTCCTGATTTCGACGATACCATGGATGCTATTAATACATACGAAGAAATTAAAAAGGGGGCGAAACGTAAACGGGATGGTGGAGATTCGACTTTTCGATGTAGCGTTATGGTTCCGTTGGAGACGAGGCGTTCTTCTAGATTAGCAAAAATCACTCCTAAGTATTCTTATTTAGATTTGCCGGATGAAAAGGTAATTTTTTTAAAATAAAAGTGATTTAATAATTTTTTTTAAAACAATTTAAGTTAATAAAAGATTCAAATTATGATGATGTGGACATCGAAGATCTAGAAAAACCACTTTACCATCCAAGAAAACGCTCAAATTACAAAACATCGAATTCAACTCCTTTTAAAATCGTACCTGTGGAATTAATCACAGAAAATTATTTAAAAAACATAGCATCTCGTACAACAAAAAAGATTTACTCCCAAAACGGCACTTCCTGCCATCAATGTCGCCAAAAAACCATGGACAGTAAAACTTATTGTCGTAATTCTGAGTGTGTTGGAGTTCGAGGCCAATTTTGTGGGGTTTGTTTAAAAAATCGTTACGGTGAAGATGCCAAAAACGCTTTATTAGATCCAAATTGGAAATGTCCACCCTGTAGGGGTCTGTGTAATTGTTCGATTTGTCGAGCTCGTGAAGGAAAACGCCCTACGGGGATTTTAGCACCTTTAGCTTTTAAGCATGGACATAAAAGTGTTAAAGATTTTTTGTTTAGTTTGAATGGGAGAGGGGATTTTGTTGAAAATTGTGATGAAATGGAAAATTGTAAAGATGAAATTTATGAAAATAATTGTTTATCAGGATGTGATCATTTTGATTTAATTGGTTTTGATAAAGATGGGTTTGCGGTGGTTTTGGTTAATGACAAAGATCGGATTTGTGATCGAAAAGGTGATTTATTAGGGTTTAATAGTGAAATAAAACCTGTTTTAGTACTAAATAGTAAGTAAAATGTGTTGAATTGTTTTAAAAGTGCCTGAAAAGTATTAAAAAGTTATTAATTATTATTTTTTTTTTAATTCATTATAAATTACCTATAATCTGTGCCAAAAGTGAAGGCTCCTCAATTTAGAGATTCATATAACATCTACTATCGCCCTAGCCTTATTTGCTACATGGCGTAAAAGACGGAAAACAAAAAAAAAACGAAGTTGAGGTCCATTTCCGGTATAACCGAAAGTTGAAGAAAACTGAAAATATTTTAACTGAAACGAGCACCTCGTATAAACGCTATATGCAAATTTTCAGAAAAATAGTGCCAGTAGTTTGTCACATACATATACAGGTGTTCCGGTGACTCGGGGCATAAAATTAACCTCATATACTAGAGCAAAAATGATGACGATTCGTGAAAAAAAATTATTATAAAAGTCTTCAAATGGCCAAGATATGACCGGTGTGAAAACAGCACGCCAAACATAGCACGCCATTTCAGCGAGATCACCCGGTATACAGTGAAGTCGGTTTTACACGCTCCAATTTGTAAATAAAACTACAGAAAATACAACTGTTATATTGATTCCAAAGGTCGATCAATTTGAAACAGAGCAATAAATACATTTGAAAAATTACCGTAAATAAATTGTCTTGCTCCGATTTCGTAAAGGCTGTCTTACCCTCATATTAAATATTATAGCCCTGTGTTAACGACGGCAGCCCCCAAAGATCTGATAGTTGCTAAATATACCGAAATATCCCACCTGTCGAATAGGGTGGCCAGATTTACTTGCTCCAACTTCCTAAGGGCTCTTTTATTCACCCCCATATTAAAAAAAATCGCCCTGTGTTAACGACGGCAGTCCCCAAAGATCTGATAGTTACTAAATATACCAAAAGTTAACAACGAATAGCATTAATGCTCAGCATAAAAACATAAAGCATAAGAACATGGGATGTTTTAGTATATAATTTTTTTAATATGGGGGTGAATAAAAGAGCCCTTAGGAACTCAGAGCAAGTAAATCTGGCCACGCTTTTCGACAGGTGGGATATTTCGGTATATTTAGCAACTATCAGATCTTTGGAGACTGCCGTCGTTAACACAGGGCGAATTTTTGTAATATGGGGTTGAATGAAAGAGTCCTTAGGAAGATAGAGCAAGTAAATGTGGCCACGCTATTCGACAAGTGGGGTATTTTGGTATATTCGGCAACCATCAGATCTTTGGGGACTGCCGTCGGTAACACAGGACGAATTTTTTTAATATGGGGGTGAATAAAAGAGCCCTTAGAAACTCAGAGCAAGTAAATGTGGCCACGCTATTCGATAGGTGGGATATTTTGGTATATTTAGCAACCATCAGATCTTTGGGGACTGCCGTCGTTAACACAGGGCGAATTTTTTTAATATGGGGTGAACAAAAGAGCCCTTAGGAAGTCAGAGCAAGTAAATGTGGCCACGCTATTCGACAGGTGGGATGTTTTGGTATATTTAGCAACTATCACATCTTTGGGGACTGCCGTCGTTAACACAGGGCGATTTTTTTTAATATGAGGGTAAGACAGCCTTTACGAAATCGGAGCAAGACAATTTATTTAAGGTTCGTACAGCTACACCCCCCATTCAAGATATCAGCATTTTGATAGTGCCATAATTATGTACTATTTATGTACTAATTTTGTACTACATTAAAAAATTTTGTACTAATCATTTAGTATTTTTTTTTATATATGTCAAAGTGGGGGGTGTAGCTGAACGTTCAGTTACACCCCCTCCCCCTTCATATACAACCTCCCTTTCAAGATATCCGCATTTTGATAGTGCCATAATTTTGTACTATTTATGTACTAATTTTGTAGTACATTAAAAAATGTTGTACTAATCATTTAGTATATTTTTTATATATATCAAAGTGGGGGGTGTAGCTGAACGTTCAGTTATACCCCCCTTTTAAGATATAAGCATTTTGATGGTACCATCGTTTTGTGCTATTTATGTACTAATTTTGTACGGCATTAAAAATTTTTGTACTAATCATTTAGTATATTTTTTATATATATCAAAGTGGGGGGTGTAGCTGAACGTTCAGTTACACCCCCCTTTTAAGATATCAGCATTTTGATGGTACCATCGTTTTGTGCTATTTATGTACTAATTTTGTACGGCATTAAAAATTTTTGTACTAATCATTTAGTATATTTTATATACAGTGTGTCCCCGGATTGTGTCCCCGTAAGGTATAATTGACGATAAATTTTTGAATTCAAATTCCATCTTTTGCAATTAAAGTCTGGATGTCATAAAACGAAATATAACCAAGTTTTACGTCAAATGTCCTCAAAGTACCAAAGTTAACGCAAGAAGTTTGTTAACCGTTGCAGGTAAAGTGGTCTTTCTGAGCAATGTACAACAAAAGTTGATTAAGATAAAATGTTTGTTATGTTAAATTATAGCGATATGCCGAATTATATTAATTTAGCATATAAAAGAAAAAATGAATTTTTTCCTGAAAATTTTTTTCTAATATTCCGTTTTACAATGAAACCAAATGATCTGAGTGAACTAACAATTATCATTTGATAGCTTAGCTTTAACCTATTGTCAAATATTACTTGATCCTGTTTACATTACAACGTTAAATATTTATAGGGCAGTGCTATGGATTGAGGAACATTAGTTACAATGCAGTTTTAAGGCAATTTGAGGAAAAATTTGGATTTTTAGTAGATAAAAAAACAATTAAGAAAGTTGTTAAAAATTTTCGGAAACGGGCATGTAGAAAATAAAAGGAAGGAAAAAAAGCTTTCAGATGAACATGATGCGGGGTCGATTGTTGCAGTAACGAACGCAATGGATTACGGTAAGGTGTCGTTAAGAAAAAGGGCAGTTCAAGTCGGTATAAGTAAATCCCATTTACAAAGAATTTATCAACAAAAGAAAATATTGCCGTATAAACCAAAATTTAACCACACTATCGAATTAGGCGATGAAGCAAAACGTTTAAATTATTGTTTGTGGTTTGGGTACAAAATTTTGAGACAGAACTTTTTTAAAAAACATAGTATTTTCGGACGGAGCATCGTTCACCACTAATAGAGTGGTAACATCACAAAATTGTCGATTTTGGTCAAAGAATAATTCACATTATCGCATAGCTTGTAAACGTCAGTATTCCCAGAAAGTGGATGTGTGGTGTGCTGTTTCGTGAAACGGTGTTATTGGACCTTACTTCATAAACGGCAATTTGAATCAACACCGATATTTAGAAATACTAGAAAATTATATTAACAATAAATTATATTTTCAACAAGATGGTTGCGGCCCACATTCGACCATTTTAATTAGAAATTATTTAAATACGTTATTTGGAAAAAATGGATTGCTAGATATGGTCCGCAACCATGGCCGCCAAGAAGTTCGGATTTATCTATTACGGATTTTTATTTTTGGGATTATGTAAAACAAAAAGTGTACGCTGAAAATTTTAATAACAATTTAGACCGTTTAAAACAAAAAATTGAAACTGTTATTAGAGAAATTCCGTTGGAACAAATTAGAAAAAGTTATAAACAATGTCGGAAAAGGGCTGAATTATGTGTTAGTGTTGGTGGTGGTATCATTGAATAAGCTTTTATGTTAATTTAGTTTAGATCGAAAATGTTTTGTTAATCTTATGATTTAAAAATCTGCATTTTGCTTTTATAGCCTAAATTAATAAAATTTGGCATATCGCTATAATTTAACATAGCAAACATTTTATCTTAATCAACTTTTGTTGTACATTGCTCAGAAAGACCACTATACCTGCAACGGTTAACAAACTTCTTGCGTTAACTTTGGTACTTTGAGGACATTTGACGTAAAACTTGGTTATATTTCGTTTTATGACATCCAGACTTTAATTGCAAAAGATGGAATTTGAATTTAAAAATTTATCGTGAATTATACCTTACGGGGACACAATCCGGGGACACACTCTATATATCAAAGTGGGGGGTGTAGCTGGACGTCCAGTTACACCTCCCTTTTAAGATATCAGCATTTTCATACTGCCATAATTTAGTGCTATTTATGTACTAATTTTGTACTATGTTAAAATTTTTAGTACTAATCATTTAGTATTTTTTTTTATACAATTGTTCCAACTTGTTGGTACCCCCTTTTTTCTTTTAAACTATAACTACCACAGATTTGTTATTTGGCACATCGATACAGGACAAAAAGGTTTACTTTATGAAGTTAGTGTTGTTACTATATCACTTCCGGTTAGACCGGAAGTAGATGATTTATAAATTATAATATATATATATATTTAACAGTTTTTATTAACTTTTTTTTTACAATACAGGGTCATCCACGACGACCGTCCATTAGAACTTTACAGGGTTCTGGCCAAAACAAAAATTTGAAAATTCAGATTTAAGTATTATTAATTGCGTTCTCTTCGTCTAAAATATTTTCAGATTTCTAGCACTTCCGGTTATACCGGAAGTCGCCGCCTACTTTATTTTTTTAAATGGAACACCCTATATATTTTTACATATTTGTGTTTGTCTGTTTTCAAGGTTTATGAATAACTTTACTTTTTGCAATTTGATTCTGCCGTTCTCGAGTTATTCGAATTTTTCTAGAAAAATCTGCTCCAGCAGACATTGTTAAAAAAATCAGAGAACACTCGATTTTTTAGATATCAATTTAGGATTGAGAACATGCGTAAGCAATATGATAGAGTATGTTTTGGTGCCGAGTACGGCTGTCTAGAAAGTTTGGTCACTTTAATACGGCACGTTAACTTTTCGAAATTTGGAAGTACCATAACTTAATTTTTTTAAATGGCACCCCCCATATTTTATTATTTAGTCGTGTTCGGTGTCTCATTTTACATCTTTTATATCCCATATGTCCTATACCTAACATTTATAGTTTGGGAGATAATTAGGGTTTTTTGAAAAATGCACACATTTATCGATATTTAACCTAGTGTGCCGTGAATACCTAGTGTGACCTAGTGAATCCATCCAGGTGGAAATCTTCACCTTCGAACGATATCTTACAGGGTATATCGTGTATATTTGTCCGTTTAAGGCTGGACCCCTCTGTGTAAGGGTTGATCCACACTGTGATGCCGTTCACGGTTCATTCTCGGTCCGATCAAATCTCATTGTGTCTACACTACTAGTGTAACAATCAGTCTGTCTCGATCCACGGTCGACATAGGACGTTGATAAAACTCGCCAAAAAATGGCATTTAATTTTTCAGTTGAAGAATTAGCAATAATAGTCATTGTTTTGGATGAACAGCATACAATTAAAAAAAAAATACGACGTAAAATGAAGAAAAGAAGAATGTGGATACATCCCAGTTTATTAACGAGAAAAGAAGAAGGCGAATATTATACTTTATATCGTCATTTGATAGACGAAGAAGACAAATTTTCACAATATTGTCGAATGGACTCCGGAACATTCGAAATGATGTTGAAAAAAATCGAGCGCAAAGTTTCAAAAATAAACACTTGTTTTCGTGAGGCGATTTCTCCACGAGAAAAAACTAATGGTTTGTTTAAGGTAAGTAATGAAACGTATTACAAAATACGTTACAAAGTTATATTATAATTTTTTAATTATTATTATATTAATTAATAATTATTATTATTATTTTATATTATCAGTATTGCTAGCTGGACACATTTCATATGCGTAATGCGTTGACAACGGAAATGAAAAATGAGGTGGGTGCATGGATTCAGAAGAAGTTAATGGTTTTGAAATAATTGTTGATGTTGTTCCACCGCCTACGTGAGCATGTGTTGTTGTTGGTGATAAGAAGGGCGAAGAAGCAGCTGTAATATATTTTTCTTCAATTTCACTCACAAGAGTGAATACTTTAATTTTTATATAATGTTGATCAACAGCAGAACATTTTTTAACTGTTCCAGCGATTAACGCAAAAAATTGTCGATGGGGTGTGGTTTTTCTTCCTGGGCTTTTTTATCTAGAATATACTTCATCAGAATCGATGATGCATTTTCCTGTTGAATTTCTGTATTTATCGATTTACTTTTTTTGCGAGCCGGCGGCGGTACATTACTCTTAAACGTATTGGCAGGATCAATGTCTAGTTCACCTTCTTCACTGCCATCAATTTCTTTTGACACCGTTACTCGTCCATTTGTTTCTCCGATATGCATGTCAGGAATGTTTTCGTTATCTTCTTCCTCATGGATAGTTGATATCCGTGGTGTCACAATTTATAAATGCGTTTATAAATTGCATTTGGTCTTGATATCGCCATTTACAAATTTTTGTAGCTGCTTGGCCACTTTTGGACTTCATCTTAGCAAGGTATTGCCGATATTGAGCTCGTAGTCCTTCCCATCGATTCTTTGCTCCTATGATGAAAAGAAACTATGTATAGTAGAAAATAAATACTTTGAAATCTTTATCTACAGGGGATTTCTGCCGAACAATTGCGTTTAGTTATCGCCTTGGCCATTTGACAGTACAGAGCATCGTTCTCGAAATTTGCGGAGCAATTAACGAAGTGTTATTAACAGAGTATATTTCAACTCCATCTCAAGAACAATGGTTACAAATAGCAAATGAAATGTGGAGCATGTGGAATTTCCCAAACTGTTTGGGAGCTCTAGATGACAAACATATAACAATAGAAGCTCCAGCAAACAGTGGATCTTTATATTTTAATTATAAAAAGACGTTTTCGATAGTTCTTTTGGCGTTAGTAGACGCCAATTACAAATTTGTTGCTGTGGATATTGGGTCATATGGAAAAAACAGTGATGGTGGAATTGTTGCAAATTCTGCACTGGGAAAAAGATTGGAAAATGCCACGATGAATGTTCCAATAGATTCACCTCTACCAGGTACAAACATAATAGCACCGTACGTAATATTGGCAGATGAAGCATTTCCGTTAAAAAAATATTTAATGCGGCCTTACCCAGGATCGAAAAATGTTGAAGATAATGCGAAAAGAATATTTAATTATCGTTTGTGTAGAGGAAGAAGATTAGTTGAATGTGCATTCGGTATTTTATCACAGACTTTTCGCGTGTACAATAGAAGACTCAGAGCTCATCCTCAAAATGCATCTTAAATAATTTTAACAACATGCATTCTACATACTATTATTAGAAATACACTGTTGGAAATAATTCACGAGCACACCCTATATAATCTGAACGTGTGAAGATAAATCCATAATATTTGCGGAGCACAAAGCTTTACTGTAGACGAGTTTATTCAGCGAGTTTCAAGTTGTTCCGTCGCGGCATTGTTGACTGAGCCGCCCTTCCAAGTGGAACATTCCGTCGCTATGGAGACCGAAGTGGATGGAAAATACCGGTCGTTTTTAGTGTGGTGTGAGGGACCACATTGTTATCGTACTCTGTGCGCAATGGATGAGCGATCGCGTTACATAAGCGAGTTTGGGCGAGGAATGTTTGTGGGTATGTACATTGAGGGTGTATCGTTCCGTGAAATTGCGCGTCGTCTCGAGCGGTCGTTATCGGCAGTGCAACGGGCATGGCGAGGATGGTCTGAGGTAGGACATAGGTACCTACAGCCGCGGCCGGGACGGCCCTGCGCGACCCCAGCACACGAGGATCGCACTCTTGTGCTCAGCGCTTTAGCGTCGTGTGCGTCCTCCTCAAGGCAACTTGGAGCTGTTTGGCCACCGGCAGGGGAAGACTCACTCACTACGCGAACTGTATGGCGGCGTTTGGTAGATAGTGGACTGCGCGCGCGTCGTGCGATACAGCGGATTCCAGTAACACCCGAGCACCGCAGCATACGTCACGAGTAGGTCGACGCTAGGCATTAGTGGGTTGCCGAGTAGGACATTTTGTTTTCCGACGAATCAAGATTCGAATTGAGCACCGGTGATGCGCGAATTTTAGTTCGTCGGAGACGTGGTGATCGTCTACTCGAGCAGTGCGTGCAAGAATGCCCTATCCACCGACAACAGAGCATTATGGTATGGGGTGCTATTACACATGGTGGACGTACATGTCTGCTTCGTGTATAGCAGACCATGACGGGTCAACGATACGTAGATGAGGTGCTACGGTCCGTTGTGCTTCCCTACGTTCGGCGGCGTCCAGGTCTCCTATACATGCACGACAATGTCCGAACGCATATCGGGCGTATTGTACAGACCTTTGTGGAAGAGCACCGTAAACGAATGCTTCCTAGGTCAGCTCGTTTTCCGGATCTGAGTCCAATCGAACATGTTTGGGAAATGACTGGTCGGAGACTTCAACGTTATCCGGCTTTCCCGGCTAACGTTTTGGAGCTATGGAGGCGAGTTGAGGTGGCATAGTTGGCCATCCCTCTCGCTACAATACAGCGACTTATAGACTCCATGCCACGTCGTGTAGCGATGGTATGCGAAGCTCACGGGGAATACTCTCGCTATTGATGTTTCATCTCCCAGCAGAGTTGTGCCGCTCTCCATGTGAGAGTAAGTTACACTACTTTAGTACTACTTCCATACCAAATTTTATTCCGCTAGACACACGCGTTCAGATTATACAGGGTGTGCTCGTGAATTATTTCCAACAGTGTACGCGAATCGTCAATTTAGAGAATAATTTGGAATGCATTAATACTAAACACGTGCAAAATCTAAGAAGACAAGGAGGAAATGCACAGGCAGAAGCATTTCAGACAAGGGAAATGTTTAAAAATTTCTTTAACTCTCCAGAGGGTTCAGTACCGTGGCAAGAAAATCTTGCGATGTAATAATAAAGCCATTAAATAAATATCAAATTTTGGATAACTTTTGTGTTTTTACTTACCAGGTAATCCAACTGCTTCTTCAATCTCGTTCCAGATTTTCCTTTTATAATGATTGTCACTATAGTACTGTGACTGCAAATCATATAAGTCGCGTTTATCTTTTACTAATTCAATAAGTATTTCATCTGGAAATAATAAATACAAATTTATATTCAATTTCTTTCAACATAATTATAATGTAATTATTTCTTATTTATAATCAAATGTTATAAATTACACGCATAAATACTTACCTTTTTCAGAATTCCACGATTTATTACTTGCCATGACTAGAAAAAAAAACGTAACGTCTCGCTGCACGACCGATGAAAGACCGGTGTTGAAACAAACGTGTATTCACACTGTTAGTATAAGTCATGACAGTTCCGATCTCGTTTCAGTCAAATATTCTTTTTGACGAACCGGAACCGGCACGACGATATTTAGCCTAGTGTGTCATGAAAAACAAGCCTTCTCAATGAGTTCTTGTCAAAGACTCACTTGTGCAAAAAGTCAAATGCAACAAATTTGCTTCTATTCTTCTAAATCTACCTTTTGTCATCGGAGGTAAATGCGGATAATTTTCATTAAACATTCTGCAAGTTCTACTAAGAACTTTGTCGCACTTTTCGTGCACAAAAAATAAATTATGGATTTCTTTATTTGTATAATCATTATTTACGTTATTAATATCCATTTTAACTGGTTTTAGACTCACAACCATCAAACAACGGAAATCAGACTTTGACGTGTGTCAATAAGTCATTAAACATTTGTTTTCCATGGCTCACTAGGTTAATATCGATATGATATGTGAGCATTTTTCAAAAAACCCTAATTATTTCTCAAACTATTAATGTTAGGCATATTACATATCGAATATAAAAGATGCAAAATGAGACGCCGAAGACGACTAAGTAATAAAATATGGGGGGTGCCATTAAAAAAAAAGAAGTTATGGTGCTTCCAAATTTCGAAAAGTTAACATGTCATAGTAAAGTGACCAAACGATCTAGACAGCCGTTCTTGGCACCAAAACATACTCCATCATGTTGTCTAAGCACGTTCTGAATCCTAAACTGATCTCAAAAATCGAGTGTTCTATGATTTTTGAACAAATGTCCGCTGGAGCAGATTTTTCTAGAAAAATTCGAATAACTCGAGAACGGCCGAATCAAATTGCAAAAAGTTAAGTTATTTATAAACCTTCAAAACAGATAAATCCAAATATGTAAAAATATACAGGTGTTCCATTTAAAAAAATAAAGTAGGTGGCGACTGCCGGTATAACCGGAAGTGCTAGAAATCTGAAAATATTTTAGACGAAGAGATCGTAATTGATAATACTTAAGTCTGAATTCTCAAATTTTTATTTTCGTCAGAACCCCAGAAACGTCTAATGACCGGTCTCGCTGAGACCGTATAATATACGTATATACGTATAATTTGTTTTTTATTTAAATCAATTGTCATTGCCAAATTTTTATAAAAAAACGGTCTGTACCACCCTAGATACCATGTTCTATGACCACGCTTTATAATATTTTCCACTAAATAATAAGTAAGGTTGTGTATATTCTAAACGAAGTTGTCACTTTAAAGACGAAGCCACTAATC
>NW_019281173.1:0-44778 GCF_000648695.1 Onthophagus taurus
TGAAACTATAGATACATCCGGAAATCCCCATACAAGTGACTATTTAACTGAAATTGCTTGCAATATAATTTCCTCATGTAAATCAAAATATAACTGTAACGTGACATCATTTGTAACAGATAATGCTGCTAATATGGCACTAATGCGAAAAACCTTACAAGAAAAATTGGACCCCAGCATTTCAGTGATATCTTATGGGTGTTCAGCTCATCTTTTAAACCTACTTTGCAAAGATTTAGAAGTAACAAATATCAAAGAGCACGTTACACAAATTATAAAATATTTTAGAAATAATCAATTAACGAGCTTGATGGAAAAGCATTAGTGCTGCCAAGTGATGTGAGATGGAATAGTATGGCAGATTGTTTGGAAGTATATGTAAGTCAATGGGATAAACTATTAAAAGTGTGTGATGAGAATAAAAACGAAATAGATTCGACAATATACAAAAAAGTTTCAAACATTGGTCTCAAACGCTCAGCGGAAGATTATTTGAATGTCTTAAAACCCATAACTATAGCACTTGACAAATTACAAAAAAAGAATGCTTTCCTCTCTAATGCAGTGGAAGTATGGGAAGAATTGAAAACATTACTCGAGGAAAAATTATCATCTGTACAAATGAAAGTTTTTGATAAACGGTATAAGCAGGCACTTACGTCTAACTATTATATAGCCTATATTTTAGATATTACTAAAACTATGTATAAGTTAACATCTGTATAAAAAGAGGAGGCCTTAAATACAATCAATCAAATGTATGCTAATACCGGTTTACTACCGCTAATTATAAAACTAGAAGCAAAAATGGAACCATTTTCATCAGTAATGTTTTCGGAGGAAGTCTTATGTAATGTAAGTGCTTTACAATAGTGGGTATCACAAACACACATTGCTGAAGTAGAGAAGGTACTGCCAATATTAAAGCAATTTTTATGTGCGGTTTGTTCATCTGCTTCTGTTGAGAGAATATTTTCAACATTTGGGCTTGTTCACGCTACTTTACGAAACAAGTTAGGTGTTGAAAAGGCAGGAAAACTTGTTTTCTTATATAAGTATTACAATGAATCTTAATTTTTGTATTAAATGTTTTTTTAATTTTGTAGTAAAGTGCACTTTAATTTTCAGTTTTGTTTTTAATTTAAATCATTGATTAAAATAAATAAATCATTTGATTAAAATCATGATTTAAATCAGTCGAACCCTGTCGCTTACCCATTATTGACCAGGAACTCTCGTTCAGTATGGCTTCAGAAGTAGCGGTACTTAACGCGTTGAACGCTATAAAAACAAATGCTGTTGGTTGTGATAATATAAGTAGGCTAATATTGCTGATGTGCTGTCCTACCATCCTTCCCTACTTATATCACATTTTCAATTTTTGTCTAGAGCATGGTGTATATCCTGATTTGTGGAAGATAGCTTCGGTTATTCCGGTACCTAAGAAGAGCAGTTGTAAGGATTTGAACGATTTCAGACCTGTTAGTATTCTGACAGTGCTTTCAAAAGTTTTTGAGAAAATTATTGCTGCCAGAATTTGGAAACATGTTGATTCATTTCCCATTCTATCTAACAAGCAGTTGGATTTTCGAAAAAGATTTAGTTGTTACATCTGCTCTTCTTGGCGTGACGGATGATATGCTAAGAGGAATTGATAGCGGGTGTGTTGTTGCTTGATTTTTCAAAGGCATTTGACACTCTACATCACTTAACTCTTATTTCAATATTGCATTACGTAGGGTTCTCTCCGTTTCGACCATCGATCTCAGTTTGTAAAGGTGCACGGCAAGCGTTCTAAGACAATCCCTATGATATCCGGTGTACTTCAGGGGTTTATTCTGAGTCCGATATTATATTTAATATACACATTTAATCTTACTAATCAATTAAAATTTTGCAAAAGTCATAAGTATGCAGATGATACGCAAGTTTATTATACCTTTGATAGGGAGAATGATCGGAACGCAGAACTGACTTTGATAGACTGCTTGGTTATGTTAAGAGGCACTGTCTTACTATTAATTCTACCAAGTCGTATGTTGTTGTTTTTGGTCCGGATGTGGTGAAGGATTCTTTAGATATGCGACTTGACAATGTTAAACTTGGTATTTCATCTGAAGCTCGTAATCTTGGAATCATTTTCGATTCAGATCTGAGATTCAAGACATATTAGATTCTGCTATCAAGATCTCATATAGTAATAGACATATCTTGAGCCAGAAATTTAGCTCTTTTTCATATTTGTTATGTTTGTGATTTTTGTTGTTACTTTAGCAATCTTGACAAGATAATCACAAATGTGGTTTTGTAGTTTTTCCCTTGATGTTTATTAAATCTGTAAATATATTATCTATGCAGTTTGCGGATCCTGGTGATACTTTAGGAAGGACTGGAAAAGATGCCTTCCATTCCAAACATATTGAATATATTACGAACCGCCATGGAATCTTGGTTGCTATGCATAAAATTTATGTTAAAATCTCTGGAAAGTAGCACTCTATAGTTAGGATACGTTTCTGCAATGTATACCAGGTACCATTTCAGTTTTTCCTTGAAGATGTTTAAGTCACCTAGCGGTGATCGATATAGACAAATAACAATGATGTTATATTTTTTCAGGGTTATACTTGTAATTTCCATATCCTTTTCCTTACTGGCGTGGACTGGATTGAATCTTTTATTAATATTAAGACACCGCCATGCTTATACTCTACAGAAGGATGATGCAATGTTGTATCCATTGATTCTCAATATATTCATTGTTGAGGTGTCCAGCCAATGTTCAATGATACATCTTATAGTAACGGAAGAATACATGGAAGGAACAAAAATTTATAGCTAAATTTAAAACGATGGGGTCATTGACCCCATATATGGACTCCGAAGGTTAAATATCAGTTTCTTACAGTTTAAAATTCGGTCTGTATTGTCTCATTCCACACAAGTGATGATTACAACTGAATCTCTTTGAATTAAAAAAAAACAAATTTAAAAAATGTAATATATTTCGATACAAAATGAAATTAATAGTTTATTCATTTAAACCTTTTTATCACTAGGAATGTATATTTATTTAGTTTTATTAAAACACCATTACTTCGATTAGTACTTAATAAGCACTTTAAAACAAATCTAGCTTTATTTATCCTTTTTTGCTTTTGGTTTCTCTTTACTCTTCTTTTGTTGTTGAGTTTCTTGTCCCTTTTTAGAGAACAAAGCGACAATAACTCCCATTAAAAACGTTCCAATCCCAACGTAAACTAACCAACTGTTTTCCTTGATATAAACCGCAATCAATGATGTTAAATCATCGCTAAAATTAAAAATAAAAAGTAAAAACATTATTTTGTTAAAATTAACTTACAATGGAGTTTTTGGTAAAGGAACTTTCTCCGGGGTAACATTTTTGTACCATTCAGTAATGAATGAAACGAAAGACGCAACATCGTACACTTGAATGTGATATCTATACATTTTCCCTTGTTTGAATCTAAGAATAAATTGGAATTTAGATTTAATTCACGATAAAAATTAATTATTATTTACAAAATAAAAGCTGGAACATTATAAACTTCGAATCTTCTCGCTGTTGATGCTCCTGTTGTTAATCGATTTATCCGAGCAATATTTGCACGATTTTTTACTTTAGCTCCAACAGCTTCTAATCGCGCTTGTAATCGTTGACAATCAACACAATCGTTGGAATAACTAAATTTAAAATAAATTGCTTGAGTATTACTATTTTTTTTTTTGAACAATTCAAGAATCATCATATGGCTTAAAAATCGACTTCAAATTAATACAAATGAAACGAGAGAGTAGTGAAAAAACTGTGGCAAAACGAGAAAGTACAGAAAATATGGAACTACTTCCAGTACCAGTTGAACTACCTCTATGTGTTGTTTGTCACAAGGTGCTAGCAGCTGAAAGTATGCTTCCTAATAAATTAAAACGTCATTTAGAAACATCTCACAGTAATTTACAAGGAAAATCGCGATTTTTTTTGAAAGAAAATTGGGAGAAATAAAACAGAATTGTTATCCAGAGCATCTATTCCTCGCAAAGAACTGCTCACCTCTTACAAGGTCGCTCATCGTATTGCCAAATGCAAAAAACCAACAACTGTATGTGAGGATTAATTATTTTGCAACAAAATACAACCGGGAAGGCTTGTGATTTGTTTACAGTTATAGATTCATACATGAAGATATCAGCGCAACATGGAGGACTTCAAGCTCTCATTAAAACCAAGGCTCCAAATTCAAAATGTACACATTGTATCATACATAAAGAGGCTGTGGCTGCAAAAAATATATCACCTGAATTAGCTGCAGGAAAACGAAACGCATATACTGCAACTGGCTGATAAAATTGCAGCAAATTGCTATTTGTGGAATAGAAAAATACAAGAAGGAACAAGGAAATACTGATTGGTTTCCTGTTTTAAAAGGCTTCCTGCAAGAAAAATCTGTTTAAGATCTGAAACCAAGTTTGCAATTGATATTAATTTTATCAACATTAGGCACCTATTTTAATAGATATTTTCCAGAGAATCTTGATCAAAACGACTGGATTAAAGATCCATTCCAATCGACCCCACTCTCATCTGCACTTTCTTGTGACACGAGCCTAAAACTACGATAAGACAAAGACAAACAATTATAAAGACAAATATTTCAATTGTGGAGCAACGTATAATAATAATAAGTCGTATTTGTGTGAAACTGGCTTTTATGCAGTAATACATGAAAATGCAGATCACAAATCAATTCAGAAAAAGAAGGGAGTAGCGATTTCAAAACTTCAACCTCGATTTGAGAAGTTATGTTCAGAAAAGCAAGCTCATCCTTCGCGTTGACTGTTATATTTTCTAATAAATAAACTAAAAAAAAAATTAAAATAGAATCTTTGGAGTTTTCTTCAATTAAATACAAATAATAAATAAAGTAATCTTAATGTCTGCTAGAGCTACAAACAAATATCTTCTTTTAGAAGGGCGTCGCAAAAAAATACAACCTGTAAAGATAGTCGCAGTATAAAAAAGATTGGGAACATCTGACTTAACCTACAAATTGTTTATTTTATAGTCACGCACAAAATCAATCTGATTAACTTAAAAGTAAAGTCATTGTCACTAAACTAGGTGAGATTACAACGTATATTTTCGGATGAAACTGACTATCTGTTATTAGGTAGAGTGTATCAATAGATAGAAGAAACAGAAGAAAGAAACATTCGCATTTAGTAGCACGTCTGTCAAGACAGCTAAACCCGATACTTTCTAGTTCTAGTTTTAGTGCAATCAAAATATGCAACATAGTGATATCTTATGCTAACTACCGCTATCTACCACTGTCACTAGAACTAAAATATTCAGGTTTAGCCGTCTAAAGAGACACATGGCTAAACCTGAATGTTTCTGGTTTTAGGTCTAATGTTAATTCTAGTGCTAGTGTAAAACTAGAACTAACACTAGACCTAGAACTAGAAAGTATCGGGTTTAACCCAACTCGGAATGTACAACCCACCCTGTGCTTGATGCCCAACCCGACATTTGAGAAATTCGCACTGGTTTAAATGTTAATTAACATAATAATAATAATGCTAATTGCCTCAAAAACAAATATTTACATAAATATATACATTCATAACAACTATAGACATCAAGACAAACGGATCAATTTATCGCAATAAGCGATATCTTCCAAGAGACCCAACTGGTAACAGTGTATATGTAATTTTAAATAAATAATTATGGCTACCGAAAAAGTAATACTAAATGATGTGCTAATAAAACTGAGCGAATGAGCATTGTTGAATTATGTAACGGATCGACAGTCAGTTACTACAAGGAAAGAAATAGACACAATAAAGTGCAGCAAAAAATAGATGAAAAGCAGACTAGAGAAGAAAACAAACACGTATAGGTCAAGAAAAAGATAGTTGAAGAGATAGCAGATGGCGCTTCAAGGCATTTTTAAAACTTATTAAACTAGCTGAATTGCGAACAACGGCAGGCAAATCGTTCCACAACGCAATCGACTGCACTGTAAAAGATCTGTAGGTAGATTTCAAAACTATAGACTGGAAACATGAGTGTAGAGTCCGACATTAATCGAGTGGACAAGTCATATGATGCTAAAAAGTGAAAGGCATCAGACAAATAAGCAGGAGTGCGTGTATGGACAATTTTGTATAACATAATAAGCAAACGAAATGATTCACAAGTCTGGCAAGTCATCATCTGCAGATTGTTACGATATGGAGTAATGTGCTGAAACTTTCCTAAATCAAAAATGTACCGTATACAATTGTTCTGAAGTCTTTCCTATTTACCCCCAAGAGCTGCGGACTGATCGGGATACGCAGCATCGGCATAATCAATGTGTGAGGAAATAGCAAAGATTACGACGTACAATAAGAGGAAGGTAGCAACGAAGTTTTTTCAAAGTATCGAAACAGTAGAAAACCCCCCTACAGACTCCATGAACTTGTGGCCGCCAAGACATCGCCGAATCCATTACCACACCAAGATTTTTGACCGTATTAGAAAACGGAATAACGGTGTCGCCTAGCCTCAGTTGAAGGGTAGTTAAGGAATTAAATTGTGCCAGCAAGGGGGGAGTGCCAAATGCAATGGTTTGCGTTTTACTGGGATTCAAATTAAGTTCATGACGTCTAGACCAGTCAAGTACGCTAGAGAGATCGTTGTTAAGATGAAACAAAGCATCTGCGAGGTTGTTAACAGTTGACGAAATATAAAGTTGATGGTCATCTGCATACAAATGATAGTTACACGAGATACCATCACTATTACTATTTATGAAAACTGAGAAGAGCAGATGACCCAGCACACTGCCCTGGGGAACTCCACATTTCATACCAACTGGAGAAGAGAGTACAGATTCCACGCGGACACGTAAAGACCGATAAGAAAGGTAGGACTGGAATCAAGATACACAAGAAGAAGTAACATTAATAGCAGGAGCCTAGTTAACAGGAGGGCATGGTCCACAGAATCAAAGCCCTTACTAAAATCAAGTAACACAACGCTTATCACAAGCAGATCTAATATCATCGGTGATCTTAATTAGTGCTGTAGTAGTACCATGCCCTTCACGAAAAACATACTGGAACTTGTTAATCAGATTAAACTCCTCAAGATATTTCTGAATCTGTAAATAAGCTAAACGTTCAATAGCTTTTGACAACGTAGATAGAATAGAAATGAGCCGAAAGTCACCAACATGGGGCGGAGATTTAATTTTTGGGATAGGAATAACATGGGCTATTCGCCAGATAGACGGAAAAATACACCGTTCAAAAGAACAGTTGAAAATATGTGTTAGGGGTGTAATAACTATATCTAGAATGGGTAAGAGGAATCTGAGTCCAATACCATCGCCACCAACACTAGTGGACTTGGAGTAAGTTAAAGCATCCCGGATCTCAACATCTGTAACCAAGCTGAATGAAAACGAAAGCACGTTGGTAAATGCAAGGATTTCATTAATAGTATTCTGCCTAGTTATGTTACCAACCTCCACAGGAGGATTCGCAAAATACTCCGCTAGAGCAGCAGCATCAAGAGTGGGTTGATCTGTCGGAGACTCTATAACACCAAGTGATCGCATTGTCTTCCAAAATGTCTTATGAGTAACTCAAAATGGAATTTCTACAGAAAATTCTGAAATAAATCAGTAAATTAGGTGGATCCGAATGTAACGTTTAAAGAGGGAGGCCCCACCTCCCTCTAAAAAGATATGTCGCATCTGGGTGACAAATAATCGAGTGTTATACAAGCAATTTTTAAATTTATAATGGAAGAGACACAGAAAGATATCACTCAACAGAAGAATAGTTTCAGTAAATAGTCTTCAGCCTGTAGTATTGTAATCTCCAAGCACTTAGTAGTGTTTTGGCAGCAGTATATAATCTTCTGAAAGCATTATATAGTCTTTGCCAACAATATCTCGCTTCCTCCAAGCAATTAGTAGTCTTTCCAACAATATTTAGCATTCTGAAAGTAGTTAATAGTCTTTTGGAAAGAGTATCTCGTCTTTTCAAGCAGATAATAGTTTCTCCCAGCAGTATTTAGTCTTCTCCAAGCAGATCGTAATCTTTTTTAGTAGTATATAGCGTTCTGAAAGCAATAAGTAGTCTTATGGAAGCAGTATCTCGTCTTTCTGATCAGTTTGTAGTTGTTTGTTAGCAGTATATAGTCTTTTCCAAGCAGATTGTAATCTTTTCCACCAGTATCTAGCATTTTGGATGCAGCAGGTACCTTTTTTGGAGAGCATATCCCTTCTTTCCAAGTAGTTATTAGTCATTTCCAGTAGTATTTAGCATTCTGGCAGCAGTAGGTAGTTTTTTGGAGAGCATATCTCTTTTCAAAACAATTATTAAAGTCTTCGAAAGCAATAAGTAGTCTTGGAAGCAGTATTCCGCCTGTCCAAGTAGGTCAGAACCTTTAACCAATAGGTATTATTTTGAAAACAGTATCTAGTCTTTTCTAAGCAAGTTGTGGTCTTTATCAGCAGTATTTAGCATTTTAGAAGCAGTAGCTAACTTTTTGAAATAGTAATAAGGCCATTAAAGTCAATCGATTAGAAACACCGTCTTTCAAAAAATCGATTAGTAAAGTTTTCACGTTCAAAATTTGTTTAATTTTTGCAATAATTAATGTAAAAGTTTAAAATTCCCCACCCCCGGCTCCAGATGACGTTTTAAGTAAGAAGAGAGAAATCACAGACGTTCTATGTTTTCTTCTAGCGCATAAGATTCGTAGTATTGTCTCTCTCCAGGAATTTTATTGATTGCGCCCTGTATTTTCAAACTTTATTATTATTTTTTTTTTGAGAAACTAAGCCTCAGAATAAAAAATTAAAAAATATTGGGTCAATCAATTTCAAAAAACTTTCAAATAAGCCAATAAAAAAAATACTTAACGGCCCTATTTAGGCCCTACCCCTCTCTAAAATGATATGTCGAATCTGGGTGACAAAGAATCAAGTGTTGTAGCAGCAATTTTTAAATCTGTAATGGAAGGGACACAGAAAGATATCAGTCAACAGAAGAATAATTTCATTAAATAGTCTTCAACCAGTAGTATTCTAATCTTCAAGCAGTAGTGTTTTGGCAGCAGTACATAATCTTCTGAAAGCATTAAATACTCTTTGCCAACAATATCTAACTTTATCCAAGCAATTAGTAGTTTTTCCAACAATATTTAGCATTCTAAAAGTAGTTAATAGTCTTTTGGAAACAAATCTTGTCTTTCCAAGCAGACAATACTTTCTTACAGCAGTATTTAGTCTTCTCCAAGCAGGTCGTAAACTTTTCTAATAGTATATAGCGCTCTGAAAACAGTTAGTAGTCTTATGAGCAGTATCTCATCTTTCCAATCAGTTTATAATTGTTTGTTAGCACTATCTAGTCTTCTCTAAGCAGATTGTAATCTTTTCCACCAGTATCTAGCATTTTGGAAGCAGTAGGTAGCTTTTTGGAAAGCATATCTCTTCTTTCCAAGCAGTTATTAGTCTTTTCCAGCAGTATCTAACATTCTGGACGTAGGTAGCTTTTTGGAAAGCATATCTCTTTTCCAAACAATTATTAAAGTCTTTCAAAGCAATAAATAGTCTTGGAAGCAGTATTCCGCCTATCCAAGTAGGTCAAAACCTTTAACAGCAGTGTTTAGTGTTCTAGAAGCAATAGGTAGTGTTTTGAAAACAGGATCTTGTCTTTTCCAAGTAAGTTGTGGTCTTTTTCTGTAGCATCTAGCATTTTAGAAGCAGTAGGTAACTTTTTGAAATAGTATTTCCTCTTTCCAAGCAGTTTTTAGTCTTTTACTAGCAGTAATAAATCTTCTGATAGCAATAATTAGTCTTTTGCCAACAGTATCTAGCATTCAAGAACCAATAAGTTAAAGATTTTAAGTTATCTTTAGTTTGTAGATGGTAAACAATGATATTTTAGTTGTTGTGTGTCGAAAACCTAAGAAACAACCGTATTTCACCCGAAAATATGCGTTTTAACCAAAAGCACAGTCACAAAAAGTGACGTCACGTCGAAAATAAAGTGATTTAAAAAAAATTGTGGATTTTTAGGTGACATGATGATTCTTGAATTATACTTTTTTTTAAATATAAAGTGATTCTTACAACATAATAAACCAATCTCCAGTTGTTGCACCAGTTGCAACTTGTGTTAAATGTTCAAAAGTATCATCAGTTAATTCTTTAACAATAGGATCTTTGTTATCATTAAAGTTTTGTAAGATAGCCTCATCATTGAGAGGTCCATCATATAACAAAGGTACACCATGCCTAAAGAAAACGATTGCTGGTTCTCTTGTAGGAGTATACAACCTAGTCATGTGACTATTTGTCGTTTTAACAACCCAAGCACCTAAAGTATCCACTAAATCTTCTCTTAAATTCGATAATTCCGTTTCAAAGTTTTCACAACGTTCACAATCCCTTTTAGCTGTTAATAAAAGATAAATTACTACTTTAAACAGTAGTTAAAACCAAATAAATTACTTACAGAATAACACCACTACATTTTTTTCTGTTCTTATTAAATTTAATAATTCATCATCACTCACTATTTCTAAACTTGCCCGAATGCTTGTAATTAACGTTAAAATAAAAAAACTATAGAAAATTGATCGTATCATTGTAAATTGTGAAAAGAAGAACCGTAATGAGGTTATAAATCGTAAATCCACATCACAAGTTGTCAAATACCGGTTGGATGCCGGTAATGTACTAATAATAGATTTCGTATCATAGAAAAGTCATGTTTTGTATCTTTCTCTTACACACTGTTTAAATGGGTGGTTTTCTTTATTCAATGACTTTGTAAAATTTAATGTATGTCAAGGTCATATTATTCTTTTCTTATGTAGTTAAAGTTATCAGTTTTTTTGATTTATTCTTAAAATTTATTTAATTATTTCATAAATTTTTATAAAATTCTTATAATTCTAAATGTTAATAAGTTATTTGAAATATTAATTAAAGGTTATGTTGTTACTTCAATGTCAATTTTTTTGACATTTATAGTATAGAATCAAAAAGAAGTGGGAAGTAGAACAAAGCACAAAAACGGTTCTATTTTGGGAGCGATGATCAGGTTTAAGCTTGTTTTCGTTTTTAATTATTGTAATAGTTGTAAGCATTTTAATACAAAAAAATATTTTGCAAAAAATGTGGAACGCTTCACGATTTTGCGTGTCATCCTTGCGCAGGGGCCATGCTAATCTTCTCTGTATCGTTCCAATTTTAGTATATGTACCGCCGAAGCGAGTACAAATACCCTCTCCCCCAAAACCATATTTATTCTAAATAGGGGAAGCTACTCGTCAAGAAGAACTGATATTTTCAACATTTTTTTCTTCATTTTCATAAGAGTTTTATAATAACATTATGAATCATAGATATTAACACAATTTAAATCTATTATTATCTAGAAACAGATTTTTAATAAAAAAAAATTCTTTAGCTGGTCGTATCTACCAACGATTTAACATTTTAAACCGAAATATATGTTTATATTGAATCGAAGTGAGATTTAAAAAATATTAGATAAAGTGATGTTTAAAGCGGCCCTCACACGATCAATATATTATCAATATCTGAGTATTGACAATATTATTGAACGTGTGAGTAGAAATATTGACATATTGTCAATAAAAAATATTGATGTGATGGTTTGACGAAAACGAAAATTGTTGATATATTGACAGTCTGAGGGAGATATTGACAATCCTACGTTAGTAGGATTATATTACGGATTATATCGCATAATAATGCATTCAGACAGATATACTTTAATGGACGAAAGTGCTATTAACTCCCAGGATGGTTCATTAACACATGTATACATGACATGACATCTTTGACAGCTAACGCAAAACTAAATAGATTGTCAATAAATATTAATAGTCTGAAGCAATTACAGTGTGTCAATATTTATTGGCCATATTGACAATATTTTATTGACAATATACAGGGTGATTCACATAAGAACCGACACAGAGCAGGGACATGTAGAGGAGAATAAATTAAGATGATTTAACGTAACTTACCTCTATACTAAGTTGTACACCTGAGGAGTTATAATTAATCAAATTAAAGCTAAAACATTCCTGTTTAAGATGATGTATGAAACATGTTACATTGCATTATAAAATTTCTTAGATAATGTTAGCTTTTTGAACCTAATCTCTAAATGTTAATTGAAAGTTGAAATAAAGCTGGAGGTGTAATTTATGGAAGTTATGAAACGATTTTGGTATCAAATTAAAGCTGAAACATTCCTCTTTAAGACGATGTATTAAACATTATATGTTAGATTTAAAAAAATGTTCGATAAAGCGATGTTTTAGTTACCTATGTTTTCAACTTAATCTCAAAATGTCAATTCAATTTTAAAAAATCCTGGGAGAATTATTTATGAAAATTATGAAACGATTTTGGTACCAAACTAAAGCTAAAACATTCCTGTTTAAGATGGTCTATGAAACATGTTACATTACATTATAAAAATTTTTAGATAAAGTTAGGTTTTTGAACCTAATCTCTAAATGTCAATTGAAATAAAACTGGAGGTGTTATTTATGGAAGTTATAAAACGATTTTAGTATAAAACTAAAGCTGAAATATTTCTCTTTAAAATGATGTATTAAACATTTTGTTAGATTTAAAAAAATGTTCGATATAGCGATGTTTTAGTTACCTATGTTTTCAACTTAATCTCAAAATGTCAACTCAATTTTAAAAAATCCTGGAAGAGTTATTTATGAAAATTATGAAACGATTTTGGTATCAAATTAAAGCTAAAACATTCCTATTTAAGATGGTGTATGAGACATGTTACATTACATTATAAACATTTTTAGATAAAGTTAGGTTTTTGAACCTAATCTCTAAACGTCAATATAAATTGGAAATAAAGCTGGAGGTGTAATTTATGGAAGTTATAAAACGATTTTCGTATCAAATTAAAGCTGAAACATTCTTCTTTAAGATGATGTATTAAACATATTATGTTAGATTTAAAAAAATGTTAGATAAAGTGATGTTTTAGTTACCTATGTTTTCAACTTAATCTCAAAATGTCACCTCAACTTTAAAAAATCCTGGAAGAGTTATTTATGAAAATTATGAAACGATTTTGGTATCAAATTGAAGCTGAAATATTCCTGTTTAAGATGGTGTATGAAACATGTTACATTACATTATAAAATTTTTTAGATAAAGTTAGGTTTTTGAACCTAATCTCTAAATGTCAATTGAAAGTTGAAATAAAACTGGAAGTGTTATTTATGGAAGTTATAAAACGATTTTAGTATCAAATTAAAGCTGAAACGTACCTCTTTAAGATAATGTATTAAACATTTTATGTTAGATTTAAAAAAATGTTAGATAGTGATGTTTTTGTTACCTATGTTTTCAACTTAATGTCACAATGTCAACTCAACTTTAAAAAATCCTGGAAGAGTTATTTATGAAAATTATGAAACGATTTTGGTATCAAATTCAAGCTAAAACATTCCTGTTTAAGATGGTGTATGAAACATGTTACATTACATTATAAAAATTTTTAGATAAAGTTAGGTTTTTGAACCTAATCTCTAAATGTCAATTGAAATAAAACTGGAGGTGTTATTTATGGAAGTTATAAAACGATTTTAGTATAAAACTAAAGCTGAAATATTCCTCTTTAAAATGATGTATTAAACATTTTATGTTAGATTTAAAAAATGTTTAGATAAAGTAATGTTTTAGTTATCTATGTTTTCAACTTAATCTCAAAATGTCAACTCAACTTTAGAAAATCCTGGAAGAGTTATTTATGAAAATTATGAAACGATTTTGGTATCAAATTAAAGCTGAAATATTCCTGTTTGAGATGGTGTATGAAACATGTTACGTTACATTATAAAAATTTTTAGATTAAGTTGCGGTTTTTGAACCTAATCTCTAAATGTCAATTGAAATTTGAAATAAAACTGGAGGTGTTATTTATGGAAGTTATAAAACGATTTTGGTATAAAATTAAAGCTAAAACATTCCTCTTTAAGATGATGTATTAAACATTTTATGTTAGATTTAAAAAAATGTTAGATAATGTGATGTTTTAGTTACCTATGTTTTCAACTTAATCTCAAAATGTCAACTCAACTTTAAAAAATTCTGGAAGACTTATTTATGAAAATTATGAAACGATTTTGGTACCAAATTAATGCTAAAACATTCCTGTTTAAGATGGTGTATGAAACATGTTAAAAATTTTTAGATAAAGCTAGGTTTTTGAACCTAATCTCTCAACGTCAATATAAATTTGAAATAAAGCTGGAGATGTAATTTACGGAAGTTATGAAACGATTTTGGTATCAAATTAAAGCTGAAACATTCCTCTTTAAGGCGATGTATTAAACATTATATGTTAGATTTTAAAAAATGTTAGATAAAGTGATGTTTTCGTTACCTATGTTTTCAACTTAATCTCAAAATGTCAACTCAACTTTAAAAAATCCTGGAAGTTATTTATGAAAATTATGAAACGATTTTGGTATCAAGTTAAAGCTAAAACATTCCTGTTTAAGATGGTGTATGAAACATGTTACATTACATTATAAAATTTGTTAGATAAAGTTAGGTTTTTGAACCTAATCTCGAAATGTCAACTGAAATTTGAAATAAAACTGGAGGTGTTATTTATGGAAGTTATAAAACGAGTTTGGTATCAAATTAAAGCTGAAACATTCCTCTTTAAGATTATGTATTAAACATTTTATGTTAGATTTTAAAAAAATGTAGATAAAGTGACGTTTTAGTTACCTATCTTTTCAACTTAATCTCAAAATGTCACCTCAAATTAAAAAAATTCTGGAAGAGTTATTTATGAAAATTATGATTTTTGTACCAAATTAAAGCTAAAACATTCCTATTTAAGATGGTGTATGCAGTGGCGGCGCTAAACCAAACGTAGGCGTCGGCGACAGTACATTTACGAGGCCCTTTTCATATCCCACAAAATATTTGCTTTGATCGTTGGGACTGCACTAGTTGCCCCAAGTAGTTACTGCAGTATAAATGTAGTGTTTCAGTGCAGTTTTCGAAAAACTGACAGGTAACTGACTGTTCGAAAACTGCACTGAATTACTACATTTACACTGCACTGAATTGCTTCTGGCAACTAGTGCAGTCCCAACGAACAAAGCTATTGCTAGTTGCGTACTCTATTAGGCTAAGATTAAAACGCGGCTAGTTATATGATAAGTATATTTTCTATTAATTAAACAAAAACAATCACGCAAACGAACATAATAATAAGTAAAATTAAAGTAAACGAAATTTACGGCTTTTCGCTTCACTGAATTTTTTCAGTATTAATTCATAGTTTATATTTGCTGCTATTTCGGCTTCAATTGATAAAATTGATAGCGCAGATAATCTTTCTTGGCTCATTGTGTTTCTCAAATAGTTTTTTATTAATTTTAACTTTGAGAAGCTTCTTTCGGCAGAAGCCGTGCTGACAGGAATTGTTAGCATAATCCTAATAGATATGTAAACATTTGGATATATTTCCTGCAAATTATTTTGCACAATGTACTGTATTAGTTGTACTACATCTTGAACAGAGTCTGGCAAATTTGATTTTATAAGTTGAAGTTCTTCATAGAGTTCGAAAGGCTCTATGTCACTGTTCTCCCCATCCCTGAGAGTTGTACCAAGATCATTACAGTGCTTCAGAAGATTTTGTTTTGATAAAGATCTTAAATAATTGATGTCATAAATAAAACCAAATATTCAATTCGTTCGAAATATTCATTGAGAGATTTGAATCGACATTCTACGTCGACTATGATAGCGTCTACCATTGTGTTAAAAAAGTCAATTCTAAATCAAGTGTTAAGAAAATAATATTGATATTCTAATAGTGCAGCAAGATTTTTTTTAATCGACTACGAGGCCCCTTTGACCGCGAGGCAGTCGGCGATCGCCGGCATCGCCGACGCCTATCGCCACCACTGGCCGTGTATGAAACATGTTACATTACATTATAAAATTTTTTAGATAAAGTTAGGTTTGAACCTAATCTCTAAATGTCAATATAAATTTGAAATAAAACTGGAGATGTTATTTATGGAAGATATAAAACGATTCTGATATCAAATTAAAGCTGAAACATTCTTCTTTAAGATGATGTATTAAACATTTTATGTTAGATTTAAATTTTTTTTAGATAAACTGATGTTTTAATTACCTATGTTTTCAACTTAATCTCAAAATGTCACCTCAAATTTAAAAAATCCTGGAAGAGTTATTTATGAAAATTATGAAACGATTTTGGTATCAAATTAAAGCTAAAACATTCGTGTTTAAAATGGTGTATGAACATGTTACATTACATTTTAGATAAAGTTAGGTTTTTGAACCTAATTTCTAAAATTTAAGTATTATCAATTGCGTTCTCTTCTACTAAAATATTTTCAGATTTCTAGCACGTCCGGTTATACCGGAAGTCGCCACCTGCTTTATTTTTTTAAATGGAACACCCTGTATATTTTTACATAATTTGATTTGTCTGTTTTCAAGGTTTATGAATAATTTGAAAGTAATAAATTTTGTACTTTTACTGGTTAAAAACTATTTATTCATTAGAAGCTGACATGTTTCGATCTATTCAATTTCAAATTAGTATCAAAAATTCTAAAAATAATCATCAAAAAACAGGTTGTTAAACAACAAAGAAAATTGAAAAAGTTATACAAATAAGTGTTGAAAAATATAAAATTTATAATTATTATTACTTACGCAGTCTATTTATTAACTTAAAGTTAACATTTCAAAAAATTTTGTTTTTATACTATTTGTACAGAAAACACTTTAAAACTACGACGAATCCATAACATATTATTATCAGATTCAAATAATCCTCAGTACTAAATTCCAAACGTGGCATTTCTTTAGAACAGATCACTATAAAAAGTGATGCATATGTGTGTGCATTTTTCAAAAAACCCTAATTATCTCCCAAACTATAAATGTTAGGTATAGAACATATAGGATATAAAAGATGTAAAATGAGACACTGAAGACGACTAAGTAATAAAATATGGGGGGTGCCATTTAAAAAAATGAAGTTATGGTACTTCCAAATTTCGAAAAGTTAACGTGCCATAGTAAAGTGACCAAACGTTCTAGACAGCCTCGGTACCAAAACATACTCCATCATGTTGCTTACGCATGTTCTGAATCGTTAGGTTTTTGAACCTAATCTCTAAATGTCAATTGAAATTTGAAATAAAACTGGAGGTGTTATTTATGGAAGTTATAAAACGATTTTAGTATAAAATTAAAGTTTAAACATTCCTCTTTAAGATGACGTATTAAACATTTTATGTTAGATTAAAAAAAATTTAGATAAAGTGATGTTTTTGTTACCTATGTTTTCAACTTAATCTCAAAATGTCAACTCAACTTTAAGAAATCCTGGAAGAGTTATTTATGAAAATTATGAAACGATTTTGGTATCAAATTAAAGCTAAAACATTCCTATTTAAGATGGTGTATGAAACATGTTACATCACATTATAAAATTTTTTAGATAAAGTTAGGTTTTTGAACCTAATCTCTAAACGTCAATTGAAATTTGAAATAAAGCTGGAGGTGTAATTTATGGAAGTTATAAAACGATTTTGGTATCAAATTAAAGCTGAAACATTCCTCTTTAAGATGACGTATTAAACATTTTATGTTAGATTTACAAATTTTTTAGATAGAGTGATGTTTTAGTTACCTATGTTTTCAACTTAATTTCAAAATGTCAACTCAACTTTAAAAAATCCTGGCAGTTATTTATGAAAATTATGAAACGATTTTCGTATCAAATTAAACCTAAAACATTCCTGTTTAAGATGGTGTATGAAACATGTTACATTACATTATAAAATTTGTTAGATAAAGTTAGGTTTTTGAACCTAATCTCTAAATGTCAATATAAATTTGAAATAAAACTGGAGATGTTATTTATGGAAGATATAAAACGATTCTGATATCAAATTAAAGCTGAAACCTTTTTCTTTTGAACCTAATTTCTAAAATTTAAGTTCTCTTCTACTAAAATATTTTCAGATTTCTAGCACTTCCGGTTATACCGGAAGTCGCCACCTGCTTTATTTTTTTAAATGGAACAAGGCAAAAAAAAATTATAGAGCCACAAATAATCTTTCAAAGAGCCGCATTTGCCCACCGTTGACATATAGGATATAAAAGATGTAAAATGAGACACCGAAGACGACTAAGTAATAAAATATGGGGGGTGCCATTTAAAAAAATGAAGTTATGGTACTTCCAAATTTCGAAAAGTTAACGTACCGTAGTAAAGTGACCAAACGTTCTAGACAGCCATGCTTGGTACCAAAACATACTTCATCATGTTGCTTACGCATGTTCTGAATTCTAAATTGGATATCCTAAAAATCGAGTGTTCTCTGACTTTTTTTAACAAATCTGCTGGAGCCTTTGATTATATATAATATGGATTGAGCTAACTGAATATATATACTAACAAAAATGTTGCTCAAGGTGAATAGACGCAGATGGAAAGCGATAATGTGAAAGTGTAACAAAGATAGATATATTATATGTCAGTACGCTTCTATATCTATCTCACTTCTATCAGTACACCCATTATATGGCAGTACGCTTCTATATCTATCTCACTTCTATCAGTACACCCATTATATGGCAGTACGCTTCTATGTCTATCTCGGTTCGATCACCTTGCGCAAGCTATCTCTCTCGTTGGCTCAATCCATATTATATATAATCAAAGGCTGGAGCAGATTTTTCTAGAAAAATTCGAATAACTCGAGAATGACCGAATCAAATTGCAAAAAGTAAAGTTATTCATAAACCTTGAAAACAATCAAATCCAAATATGTAAAAATATATAGGGTGTTCCATTTAAAAAAATAAAGTAGGTGGCGACTTCCGGTATAATTGGAAGTGCTAGAAATCTGAAAATATTTTAGTCGAAGAGAACGCAATTAATAATACTTACAACTGAATTTTCAAATTCTTGTTTTAGCCAGAACCCTGTAAAGTTCTAATGGACGGTCGTCGTGGATGAACCTGTATAAGTTTTCCACTTAAACCTTAATAAACAGTAGGATTAAAAAAAAGGATATAAAAGTGCTTTAATTCTTTATTTAATTTACAATCACTATCAAAGTGCACTTGTATTTTCACGGAATGAATTAAATTCGTAATTATAGTCACATTTACTAGTCACATAATCATATAATTATTATCATATAATAATCAATCTTGAATGTCTAAGTATGGCAAGAATAAGACATAAAAAAGCGGAAATTTAAAACCATAATTGTAAATTACACTATAAACAAAAAAATCTACATTAATAAATTAATTTATATAAAAATATGTTCTACCTAATCGAATTAAAAATTAAGCTATTAAAAAAAATGAAGAAAAAAAGATGATATATCACACAGTATCGACCGATATATTTATTCGAAAAACAGAGCTATTATCAGATAGGCTCTCTTTAATATTATTCTCAAATTTTTCACTAATACTAGAAAACTCCATCATATTTTTCGGTTTACATTCAATCCAATAACGGTCAAACTCGTAAAATAAATAACTATAAAACTGATGAAATAATCTAATTGTAGGTAACGTTTTAGAAACATTATAAAAGTAAGTTTTAGCATCCCCACTTTTTAATAATTTCCATGCCATATACGTTAAATTAATACCAACAATAGCAAAACAATATCCATGTTTTGGATGATTTGCATGAGACAAAACATGTAATGCCGGTCCATTATATTCAGTTGCAAAAAACAATAAATTATCTAAACCTAAAATTCCCATCCCACGAAAATCCGTCTTTGGATCATCCCCTTGAAATCCAATATCTTGCCATTGTTTAGTAACTCTTCCATCAAGTTTTACATACGGCATCAATTTCTCCCATAACAAAAACAATTTTTCTTCATGATCATTATTATCAGAATCATAAGCCGTTGTTCTTTGTTCTTCCACAATAGCTAATAACTGCCTATAACCCCAAATTTGCTCAACACATTTGCTGAACGAACTAACAAATTGAAAATGTATCCGAGGATTAATCTTTTTCACCAAAATCACCGTATTCACCGCACCGTTTAAAATTTCGCGCTCATTAGCACCCGTTAAACGTTTATTTTCACTTATATCGTTCAAGTGATTTATTAATTGTTTAATAAGGGGACTTCTCGACAATTCTAAGGATCTTTCGATTCCTTTTATTCTCGGAGCCCCGGATACTTCACCATAACAAATACGTTGAAGCTCACATAAACCGGTGGTTTTCCGTAGAAACCATTTGATTATCGGCCGAAAAAATAACGTCAGATATAACCATATCGCGTACATCATCGTTAATTCGTTAATTACATCACAAATCAGCAAAATTGACGTAAATCGTGGACATTTTTTAGGTTATGTTTGGTTAAATTTGACGTTTCATTTTGACGTTTGTTTGTATTTTAGTTTAGTACGTGATAATACCGTTATGTCAATATAAAATGGCGCTGTTAATGTTATATTTATTAAAAAAAATTAAATAAACTTACCATTTTTAACGATGATTTTTAATCTGAAACAAAATAATAAAATAAATATATGATTTAGATATAAAATATCAAGATTACCAAATAAAAAATTTATTTTTAAAAGTATTTAATTTTTGAAATATTAATGTAAAAATTTATTCGATATAATTAAATAACTACTTATTTATACATTTTATAATTAAATTATAATAAAACATAAATGAATTTGATTGGAATGTATGGAATTCAAATATAATAAATTAAAAATGTCATCGTAAGATGACGCCACATTACATAACCTAAAAGGAATTTCTCAAAATTTGACATTCCTAAACATATAACAGATTTTCTTGATTATTCGGTTCGTAACGGAATAGAAATGGGTGGCAAACACAAACAGGCGCAGAGAACTAAAAACAACGCACGAGTAAGTCTAATTTTAGTCGATTAGTGTTGTAATTTGTTACAAAAACATTTCTAACCTCTAGCCATCGAGCTCGGGTCGCAGCGCTGAACTACTTGGTAGTACAATACCCCAATTCACAGGTTTCTCGACTATTAAAGAAACCCCATACGTTTTTCCCTCTTACGGTTCTGGTATGGAAGAAATAAATGTGAATATCGATTCATCTTTTCAACTTGTTTTGAAGAAAATGAGTAAGAAAGATTCAACGACAAAGTTAAAGGCGCTTCAGGAATTTACAGAATTAGTAACGTCTTCTGAACAAGAAGCTGTAAAAGCTGTATTAGTGTTTTGGACAAGGATTTATTGTGTATTGGCTACAGATACGGAACATAAAGTTCGTGAAGCTACCCAAATTGCACATTATCAAGTTGTTTTGAAAGTTAAAAGAAATCTTGCGCCACATTTGAAGCAATTAATCGGGCCATGGTTTACATCCCAATACGATACTTACGCTCCAGCTGCTTCAGCGGCTATAAAATCAATCGAAGATGCTTTCCCTAAGAATAAAGCACAAGAAGCCATCGTGTTCTGCCAAGAAGAAATATTGACTTATATTTACGAAAACTTAATGGTGCATACATCAAAAAGTTTAAATGTAACAAATGTTTTAAAAGAAGATGCTGATGCTAAATACGAACGGGTGGTTATTTCAAGTTTGATGGGTTACGCTTTGTATTTGGATAAATTGGATAAAGAACAAATAGAGAAAGCTAAAGAAAAAAATTTAATGATTACCTCAAATCAAATTTTTTGGAAGTTTTGTAAGAATGAAGCCGTACCGATTAGAAGTGCTTGGTATAATGTTTTAAAATCGCTTTGCCAAAAAGTTCCTGAGTTTATAATCAACAATTCAAAGGAAGTTGTTAATTCTGTGTTTCAGAATTTAGATGAGAGTGAACCTACCGTTTTATTTGCAGTTTGGGAGGCTACTTTACTTGTTATAACAACAGTTGAGGTAATAATTATAAATATGGGAAAAGAACTAAAAACATTTGGGTTTAATAACTAATAACAACTAAAACTAGAGCTAATATACAGGTGTCCAAAAATGACGTGTAAAAATATGAAGATTTAACTAATCTATATGCAAAATTGCTTAGTATAGCCATTAAAGGGCTTTAAAAATTCATGATGAATCAAAAATAAAACGAAAAATATGAATACTGCTAACAAGTTTAAGTGACATAAGCTGTTTTTGTTTTTAAAATTGATCATACCTAGCCAACTATTAAAAAAACGTTATTAGTGTTATTACTACACCTTACATCACTGATTCGCGCTTGTGGGGATTTAGAAAATATTTTTTTGTGGCTAAAACTGTTCATTTAACTGAAATTAAACTATTCAGAAAAAAAATAATGGTAGTGTTTATACAGGGGGTTAAAAAAATATGGCTTCATAATAATTTATTGTGACAAAGTTTTTAAACACCCTATAATTTTCAAAATTAGTGTTTATTCCACAAATAGCTGTATAGTCTACTGATAGAAACGCATGACCAAAAAATGAATAAAATCCAATTACTTATTTAAAAAAATTTAAAAATAAATATTATTTTTAAAGCCCTCTAGCGGCTAAACTAAGCAATTTTGTATATGGATGAGTTAAATCATCATATTTTTGGTTAAGGTACTTGTGGTCTTCTGTTGTACACGTCATTTCCGGACACCTGTATACAGGCTGGTTCAGTTTTTAATTGGAAAATTTTACTAACCATAAGATGTAGTACTTGCCAAAATAACACAAGTTTTTTGTATAAACATGGGATCACAAGTCTTTTGTTTTCGATCTATGAGCTGTCAAAGTTGAGCCAAAAATTTACGTTTTCTTTTGTATTTTGGCTGTAAGTAAACCGTAGAATTTGAAACTTTGTACGTATTTACTACTGGTTAAGACCTTATTTTCAAGCATAGCTTACACTTCCCTAGCGCCGAAGGGGGTGAAAAGGGGGTGAAAAATCAAGGGGGTGATGAAATTCACCACCCCCTTGATTTTTTTTATAAGAACTTTTTAACACTATGGAATATTAGCATAAAAAAATATGGGTTGTAAAGCTCATTGTTTAGTGTCTAGTTAGCTCATGTTTAGCTAAGATTATTCTAAAAGTTGGCTCTGAAAACATGTAAGTTTCATTTACGCAGAATCCTCATAATTGTTGTTGATTATCAATAATTTTTGACTTATCAAGAAAGAGTATCAATTTTTTAATATTGTTTAAAACAACATAATTTGTTGAGACAGAGATTCATCTTATTTACGGTTTTTCTTATGAAAATCACAATTAATTGTTGTTATTTAGTTAGAACTAGATCCTAGTAAGTGCACAACTTCCATAGCCAGCTATAAAGAAAAAAACTTTTTCAATAATAGCATCGCTTTACAGTACAATGTAGCATATTTTAAATTTCATCCCCTTAGAGGGCGCTAGGGAAGTTACATACATACATACATACATACAAAATTTCAAGTTCTACGGTTTACTTATACCCGAAATAAAAGATAAAATGTAAGTTTTTGGCTCAACTTTGACAGCTCATAGCTCGAAAACAAAAGAGTTACGACCGTATGTTTATACAGGGTGCGGTAAAACTCCCTCCCTAATTTGAAGGTTGAATAAAAAACAGATGGTAAAAATTAACGAAACTGTATTAACATGAATGGAATCTACAGAATGAGGAAGAATGGGGAAGTTAAGTTATTATGTTTTACAAGTTTCTTTTTTTGAACAGTATATCGCTCAAGTGTTTTGTGAGTAACAGTCCGTTAACTCGGATCGATACATTCAAATGCTTCAAACTTTTATGGCACCACGACTCAATGCGCTACAGATTCAACAGGATGTGTGGTTTCAGCAGAACGAGGTCACTGCTCACACAAGCAGGAGATCTCTTCAAGAACTGAGGCAGGTGTTCCTAGAACGCTTGATGTCTTTGCGCGGAGACATCCACTGGCCAGCACAATCCCAGACCTTACTCCCAGTGATTTTTTTCTACGGGGGTTTCTTAAGGCTGTAGTTTACAAACGTCGGCCCTAGACTCTGCCACTCCTAGGACAAGTGAGTCAAGAAAAGATTGCTCGTATTCCTCAAGAAATGTTGTTTAGCATAATGGCGAACTTCTAAACTCGGATTCGACAATGCATTGATAACGAAGAAAATGACTTGAGCGGAAAAAAGGAACTTGTAAAACATAATAACGTAACTTCCCATTCTGCAAATTCCATTCATGTTAATACAGTTTCGTTAATTCATACCATTTGTTTTTTATTTAACCTTCAAATTAGGGAGGAAGTTTTCCCGCACCCTGTATAAAAAACTAATGTATAGGCAAGTACTACATCCTAGTAAAGTTTCCCGATTAAAACCTGAACCATCCTGTATACAGGGTGTGTCAAATGTCTGTAATATAGACAATAACTTCGCCATTTGTGGTTTTAAAGAAAAATGTTCCAAATAAAAAAATCTTTATTAATTGTGGCACATTTTTTGGCGATATTTACTTGTTTATATTTTAAATGGGATGCATATGTTTTTTTGCATATTTTGATAGAGGATAAATCCCTCTACGCGATGAACATAAGAAAAAAATCGAGAAAAAAATTCGTTCTCTAAAAATATTAAATCAGCAAATTACAATCAAAGTAGACGCCGAAATAACGCTGTTGACAGCTTAAAATGTCAAAAAATTGACAGTTTAAAGAAATATGGCGCAATTAAGCGAACGACAAAGTATCCAAATATTAATTCAATTAAAATTTTATTCAAATTCGGTATACGGAGGTTTTTTGGCATGAGAAAGACGATTATGGATTCCGTTTTATTATAGCCGGTAGAGGGCGCTCTGTAACGTATTCTTTACGGATTAAAATAACAATAACTTTTCTGACAGTATACTTTTTGGCTTTTTAAATAAAAATTCTCATTCTCGGTACTTTTTTAAGCAAAAACGGTGCTCTTATCAAAATGCGCTAAAGTTGATCGTTTTCAAGATAATCTGCTTTTTATTATTCGATATAGACCATTTTTTTTAGAGGATTGTGAAAGACATTTATAATAATGTTTGCCATTGAAACAAAATAGGTAACTAATGTTTTAGTTTATTGTATCAAGTGTCAAATCACCAGTAGTTGTTGATCAGTGTTAAATTAATTTTTCTTATTCTTTAACGTGTTAAATTCAATTTTCTTGTTTATTAACGTGCTAAATTCATTACTCTTTTTCCTAATCGTGTTAAACTGTTTTTTTTTCATTTTTTAATTTTTTGTTTGCTGTATAAAAACTTTATAAATTCATTTTGTTTATGGGTAATGGGTTTTATGGGGTGTATATGGAAATTCAGCAGAAGTAGTCCTAGAGTATAGGAGAAGATATCCAAATAGAAGACATCCGCATCCTTCTGTGTTTGTGAAAGTGCATAGACAAATAGTTGAACAAGGGCTAAATAATGATAGGTAGATCGTAATAATGACAATGTTAGAGTGCAAAGAGGCTTTAGAAGAAGAATTTTGCGTGAGTTCGAGGGCGTCTCTCCAGAGGTGGCGTCTCTGGGTCTACGAGTGTTAGAAGAGTTTCGAATGCCTTACGAATATCTACGGCGCGTCTTTATCGCCTTTTAAAACATGATCATAGACATGCTTATCATTTACAACCCTTGCAAGGATTGTAACGTTTTGTCGGTGGATTCGCTAAAGCATCAGCCAACAATTGAGATTTTTTAAATGTAATGTGGAACGATGAATCGTGTTTCACAAGACTTTGCATTGTAAACTTTCACAATTTACATGTTTTGGTATCCCTACGCAATTCGGCGACGAAACTTCCAACATAAATTTGGTGTCAACGTCTGGGTAGCTGTTTATAATAATCATCTTTTCGCCCTATACTTTTTGCCACCACAACTAACCGCTGCGGCTTTCTTGTAATTTTTGGTAGCTGAACATGCCAATATGTGGGATGACATTGATTTAGCTTTAAGAAGAAACGCCTGGTGTCAACTTGATGGTTGTCCACCTCATCATAGTAGGATGGTAAGAAATTGGCTAGACAACCTTTCCTTTAAAATGGATTGGTCGTGGCGGACCAGTCGCATGAGCACCACCATCTGCAGGTTTTAATTCAATGGAACGAACTTATTAATAGGATTAGGAATGCTTGTAATGACATCAGGCCGTTTTTAAATACCATTACTTTCTCTATTTTTTTCTTTTATTATTTAGATTATTATTTGACACGTGATATAATGAACTAAAACATTAGTTAGTTAACTAATGTTATCTACTTTGTCTCCATGACATACATTGTTTTAACTATCTTTAATTATACTCTTAAAAAAATGGTCTATATGGAATAATAAAAACCGGATATTCTTGAAAACGATCGACTCTAGCGCATTTTGATAAGAGTAGGTAACCTTTCTGCTTAAAAAAGGACAGGGAATAAGAATTTTTATTCAAAAAGCCAAAAAGTATACTGTCAGAAAAGTTATTATTATTTTAATCCGGAAAGAATACGTTAGAGAGCACCCTCTACCGGCTATAGTAAAACGGACTCCATAATGGTCTCGTGTCTTTCTTATGCCAAAAAACCTCCGTTTCTCAAATTTGAATAGAATCAGTTGAAATACTAAATGTGTATTTCACTATATTAAATATTGAGATTAAATATTGTATATAGTAGAAACCACGAGAGCTGGCAGTGACAGATCGCTTAAAAATGGTATGAATCAAGATATGGACGTACGACTTAGATTATTTCACCACATACATTTAAATGTAGGTTATGTTAGTAATGGAGGTTATATGTCAAACATTGTCAAAGATATTATTTAATGATTTTCCTTTCAAAGAAAACATTTTCGGCTTGTGAAAACACTGACAGATTCATGACAACGCTCACAAGCCGTTTCGATTTGAGGTTATAATTATAGAGTTACATCCCTTAGAAGAACAGACGTACTTTTTCGACGTGGCTATTTGAATTGTACAGCAGACATATTAAACTAATGCTATCTCTTTCTAACACACATTACTCTCTAGCGGTTTGTGAACTACGTATGCCATTTGTAAGAGCGGAAAATGATGATTTACTGCCAGCTCTCGTGGCGTCTACTATATTAAATAAAAATCAATTAAAAAATTTAATTTGAACCCTCAACATATGTTCCATCGTCTACCAAACCTTTTCGCACAACCGACACTACCTCCCCACATCATCCGCCAAATACCTGTTCGCTCTCTCCTTATTACCACACCGAAATCTGGCTACCAACCCCTTCCCTTCCTCACTCCCGTCCTTCACCAAGTATTTTGAAAGTCCTTCCGTCATTATGTCTCCATATCTTTCCTCTCTTATCTGCGTCCTTCTCTCCTGCCTATGGACGTTCCTATCTCTGTCACTTATCTTCCCCCACATCAACACCCCTTCCCTTCTTCTGTTGTTTATCTCTGCCTCCGAATAACCTGACCTTTTATAATATTCCTTCCTCTCTCCATTACCATATCTAATCTTCCAATTCCTAACTTCCTTCCAACGCTCCCCCAAGATTCCGCAGTATGGTCTTTTATCTATTATTTTTTCATATTTAATTGCTCTTCTGCCCGCCTCCACCCTCATTTCATCCACTTTCACTTCCTTCCTCACAATATACCCCGGTGTCTATCTCTCCAGACCCAGAACTCACCTCCAGTACCGATTCTGTACGTCCTCCAGAATATCCTGCCTCTTCCATCCCCAAACTTTCGTCCCGTACATCATTGCATTCCTCACCAACCCATCAAACATGATCTTTCTCTTTCTGATGTCCCTTCCAAACACTCTGTCATCCCATCACCTTATTTGCCCTTTTAGCCATCTCCCTCACATGCGCCGCGTCCTTGCTATCGCCCCTGTACCAGTACCCCAGATAAGTTAATTCTCTCACCTCCTCAATCTCCATCTCCATTCTTCCCTCTTTTTCACCTCCAACTTCTTCGCCGTTGGAAATAATTTACAATGTATAATCTAAACGCGTGTGTCTAGCGCAATGAAATTTGGTATGGAGAGCGGCGCAACTCTGCCACTTCGGTCTCTATAGCGACAGAATGTTCCACTTGGAAGGGCGGCTCAGTCAACAATGCCGAGACAGAAAAACTTGAAACTCGCTAAATAAACTCGTCTACAGTAAACCTTTATGCTCCGCAAATATTATGGATTTATCTTCACGCGTTCAGATTATACAGGGTGTGCTCGTGAATTATTTCCAACAGTGTAGCTCTCCAAGTCTCTCACCATCCCTCTCATTTCCGTCGCATTCTTCGCCACAACCACCATGGCATCTGCGTATGCTAGCACGTTAATCTTTCTTCCTTCCATCACCACTTCTATTTGTCCCTTCTCCAGCCTAGCTTCCAAATCTGCCGTATACAGGGAAAAAAGGCTGGGGCTCAGTAGACATCCCAGTCTCAGACTCCTCCCTGTCCAAAACGCTTCGCTCATCGCTTTTCCTACTCTAACTCTAGCTGTCGTTTCTCTGTATATCTCCTTCAAACTCCTCCTGTCCATCTCCTCCCACAACTTCTCCATATCCACCTTTTGAATGCCGTCTTCAAGTCTATGAATAGGGCATACAAAAAACGTTATCGATCGCCCCTCTACCTTTCCTAAAACCTGCCTATCCATCCAGCAACATCTCCTCTATCTCAATCTCTTCCTCCAATCTTCCCAGCAGTATCTTCGCATAAATGTGGTATGAGGAGTTGAGTAGGCTGATTCCCCTTCACTGCTCTCTTACTTCCCTTTTTGTCTACTGAACATATTATACCCATCCTTCAACCGTTTGGAAACTCTTCCGCCCTCTACACATTGTTCAACGTCTCTAACAGCTTCCCTCTCACCTTTCCTGTCGCCGCCAACCATACCTCGTTCTGTACCTCCCCCGGTGCCTTTCTCCTCCTCAACCCCCTCAAAAATGTTGTCAAATCTTCCTCAGTTGTCTCCTCCTCCGTGACTGCCTGCCTATCATCTACCCTTCCCAACAAATTCATAAAGTGACTCCTTCATTCTGCCATCTATACTATATCGTTACTGAACTCCTCCTTTCCCTTCCTCCTAATAACAACTAAAATTAGAGCTAACAAATATAATAGATTTTTAATGAAATTGAATAATTTTGTTATAGAATTGGTGGACATACGTCAGCATAGAAAAATTAGTTCTTCCAAAACTATATAAATTACTTCGTGAAGCAGGACGAGGAAATGCTACGATGATATTCCCAAATTTATTACCTTTATTATCAAATTTACCACCGACGATAGATGCGGAAACATTTTATTTCAAATATTTTGATAACCTCCAAACAGGATTAAAATTAAAAACCACGATTTCAATCAGATCAGAATCCACAGCAATTTGTACAACGTACATGGAATGTTTACAATATTTAATAATGAAAAATCAATCCAACATGTATTTATGTGAAAAATTAATTAAAACCGAATTACTTCCAATGATTGAATGGGGTTTAATGGAAAATCAATCCGTTTATAAATCATTATTTAATCAAATTTCAAATTTAGTCCAATATTGGCATAGAAATCGAAACGAAACCGATTTTTCTAATTACGGAAAATATTTAGATTATTTTTGGAGTAACGTTCAATCGTTATTCGAAGGGTTATTAATGAACGAGGAGCAAAGTCGCGAAAAAAACGCTTTATCCGAATTGGCACTGAAACAAATTGAATTTTTAATGTCCTTGAAACACATTTCGAAACCAAAAAAGCAAATGAAAGTGCAATTTACAGAAAATTTAATCACTACGGAACAAAGTACCATTAAATCAAAAGAAAAATGTGATGAAACTTATTTAGATGCGTTAAACGGCTTGGTTTTTAAACTTTGCGAGTTGTACGTTAACGTTATAAATGAGAGGCTTTCTAAAGAATTAGTCGAGCATTTATACAGTGTTATTACCGAATTTGAAAATAAAAACTTTTTCTTTAAATTAAACGAAGTAATCAATAAAGATGGTGCTCTAGTAGATTTATACGATAATTTATTATCGAAATGGTTAAATTCCGGGTATATTTGTACCGAATCTGTGGTTGGATTGGTTTTTATTTTATTAAAATATTGCGAAAATAAAGATAAATTAAAGATATTGGAATCTTTCGAAACTGTATGTTTTATTTTATTTTAATTAAATTAATTATTAATTAAATTTGTTTTAGTTACCAATGGATCGTTTCGGTTGGTGCTTACAAAGTGCTTTATCTCATCCTTATAATCAAGACGATGTTATTCACGAATGGTTGAGTAATCCGAAAGTTGATGAGTACTTAGTGAAATTAGCCCAAGATATTGTTAATTCAGAAAGCGAAAATGATGCGAGTAATTTGTTAAAAATGGCTTTTACTGAAGGAGAACAAGGCGAATTATTCGTTAGTAACTCCACCGTTCAAAAAATCATCGAAATTCTCACAAAATGCTTAAAATCCCCATTAGAACATATGCACTCTTTAGATAACACCGGCAGTTTCACCGCTTATCTTTGTTCGATTTTATATACAGAGAATAATAAATTAAAATACGGAAGTGATTTATTAAAAGAAATCTTTAAATTACTTTGTAACGCCAAGTACGAAAAAGATACAATAACAAAAGATACAATTTGGGAATTGCAAACTTCCGTTTACGATTCAATCGAGATTTTATGCGGCGTCGTTTCGATTGATGAGGTAAAAGAAATTATTTTGGACTTCTCAAAAATAATTGAAACGAAATTATTCGGTTCTAATAAAAGGTTGGATATCGAATCGGTTTATAATTTAATTATGGGGTTAATTAAAAGTGTTAAAACGTCTGATGAACAAATTTATACCGCCGAGTTGTTGTTTGATAAAGAATTTATAAACGATTGGAGGAAAAAAATTGTTGAAATGGGAACTGTTGGTGAATATATTAATGGGAAATTATCATCACCAAATGAAAAACTTAACGTTTCCTCAGACCAAATTAATTTGGAGAATTTATTAATGTTTTCTGAATATTTACTTTTAAAATTAAAAATTTATTCTACCTGTCTTGCTAGGTTTAATTTAATTTTCGAACCAGATGAGGTAACTAATGAAGTTAATATTAATGAATTAGAAAAAGAAAAGGAAGATTACGAAGAAGAAATTGATGATGATATTGATCCAACTTTAGTAATCGAACAAACAACGGATGATTTCGATATTTTATGCCACCTTTTATATGATTACACCCTTATCGCAACAATTTTAGACAATTATAAATGCACGGATATTTATGACCAATTACAAGATGTTTCAATAACTTGTTTTGTATATCTTGAAAGTATCATAAAAAAACTTGATGATATTAACGAATATTTATTGATGAAAATCGAGCAATGTTGGTTATGGGAAAAAACGATTTATGATTATAACGTTTTATTTAAAAACCAATCGAAATTAGGTTTTTATAAATGGTATAACGATCGAAGTAAATTGTATAATATTTCTTGGAAAAATATAATCGGGGATATCCCATCGAATAATCGTTTAAAAACCAAAGTGCCTTTAATAGAAGAAATTGTAGCTTTTAGGAACTTTTCGAAAGGGGAAAATATGGAGAAAGTTGATGAGTTATTTTTGAAAATTGAAGATTATAAAAAAAGCGTTGGGGAAGAATTTTATGGATTGTATAAATGAGTATAAATGGATAAAATGAGTTCACAATATAATAATTTATTTTTAGAAACTTTGCCATATGGAGTGATACAGAGAAATCAACCGAAATCTTGCGTTTTTGCATAGAAGTCTTAGACAATTTCGATATTGACAACTTAAACGATCAACATTGGGATTTCATTATAATATCATTAACATCATGGGCTTTAAAAATTTCCGATATCAAAGTTGTCTATAAAAACATCCAGGTAATTATAGCTCCCTTTGTCCCAAATTATGATATACATTTCTCTTTACAATTTGTCCCAAATTATGGGATACAAAACTTTGAAAACTGCTTTATTATACAGGTTTTTCTAAATGAATATCGGGGTTTTAACACTTTGTAGTATTTATTACATGAAACTTCAAATCATAATTAAGACATGAAATAAAAGTTTTGCTGCCAAATGTAGTTATTTGGTTCGTCTTCTACCAATTGGATAAATAAGCATACTTGTAGAGCATGAAGATAGGAAATACCAGTCACAGTTGCTTCTACAAAAAAAAAGGCCCATACACTTTCCGCCGAGATATGGCATAAAAACATTCAATTTCAACTCGTTGAAATTCGACAATCTTGTGAGGATTTTTTGATCCCCAGATGCGCGCATTATGAGTGTTTACACATCCGCTGATGTGAAATGTGGATTTATCACTGAAAACAACATGATTTGTAGGCCTTAGAGCCTGTAATAACCGTAATAACTGAAAACGATACGGACGTAGTTGTAAGTGTTTCCGTAAAACTTTCTAGCGCATGCTCACAGGCCTTCTAGCGCATGCGCATATTTACAAACAAAACTGTTTAAGTAACTCTATCATTTCATATACAGGATGGTCCATTTACCGTGAGACAAGCTAATATTTCGAAAACGGTTTATATAAAATTTTATATAAAAATGAACCAAATGAAAGTTGTTCTGTGCGAAGGGGGAACCATATGGCGATAACATTTTTTTTCATTATTATTTATTTATTTATTATTAACACTATAGGCACAGAAACGGAACGAACCCACAAACTCTGTACTACAAAATAATACAAAAACAAATCACTAAAAAACAATGTTAAACCAAAATTACATTAACAGCGCAACGAGTTAATTGAGATAATAATAATAAAAATAAAAGTATTGACTTTATAATAACAAGACATTGCAAAAAAAGAAAACGCAAATTAAACTTCATTAACGAATTACTTAAATTAATTGAATTTATTGATCAGCTTTAAGTTTAGAATATGCAATTACCAAACGTTTAAATTCCCTACGTGAACTACTGAAGACATCAACCCCGCGTTGCGATGAAAATGATCACAAGTTTGTGCCATTCTCAGCATAGGAGAATTCTGAAAGACATTCGTGCGAGGAATGGGAGTGTGAAATATACAATCGAATCGAAGCAATCGGGGAGGAACTATTACGTATATTAACCTCTTAAGCGCTTTTTACGTCGAGCGTATGTGGACAAACAACCTGGTGTGCGATTCGTTTTGACGCATGCGAACATATTCGTCACACCCATAATCTTTATTTTTAAAATCGTCATGCTCACTGCTTAAAAAATGAATTACAGTTTCTGCTTATTAGGTTTATTTCATTATTAAAACAACACATTATTTTCCTCATTGGTACAAACGCTCTACCATTAGAGTTGTTAAAGAGAAGCTACGTTTTCACAAAAAATGGAAATCCTCAGGTCATCACAATGATTACTTGACTTTCGCTATCTTACGATCTAGATCAAAGAGATTAATAGCTATTGATTACAGAGCCTATCTGAATTCCGTTCAGACGGGGGTGTCCGGGAACCCGAGGGAGATCTGGTCCTTCATTAATTCGAAAAAGGGTTCTGCGTCTGGCATGCCAGCATCCATGATTTCTGCTGATGGATCGACTGTGAACGGGTCCTGATATCTCATCTGCGTTCGGAGAGTACTTCTCATCGGTTTTTGTAGATGGCACCATCGATCGTTCAGCGATTCCCGGTGGTACGGGTGTTGCACCTTGGTTTTCTGTGGATGCGGTTCTTAACATTCTGTCACACCTTGACAAGTCATCTAGCCAAGGTCCAGATGGTATTCCTTCGTCCTTCCTGAAGGAGTGAACTGTCTTCACCCCTGTAATTAATTTTTTCGAAGTCATTACTTGAAGGGGCATTTCCGAGCAAGTGGAAGACGGCTTTCGTCGTCCCAATTTTTAAATCCGGCGACAAGCAGTTGGTTTCAAATTACCGCCCGATTTCTATTCTCTCGGCTATTCCCAAGGTTTTTGAGAAAATTGTCCAGGAATACTTTAGCCAGTCGATTACTCACTCTTTTATTCATGAACAACACGGTTTCTTGCCCGGACGATCGACTGAGACTAATTTGGTATCCTACGNAAAATATGGAGAAAGTTGATGAGTTATTTTTGAAAATTGAAGATTATAAAAAAAGCGTTGGGGAAGAATTTTATGGATTGTATAAATGAGTATAAATCAGGTTTGGGCATTTTTGCACTACCACTGTTCATATAGTAATAGTTAAAATGCAAAATTCATTGTCACTGAAAATTTAGTCATAGTGAAAAAAAATCCACTATCACAAAACTTTTAGTGAAACATGACATTTGAATTTATAATTCTCAACCTAATAATGACTAATAGATGAAAAAAATTGTAGTAAAAGTTTTTTAGTTTCATAGATATCCGATATAATTGGCGACATCTAGATAATGTGTTTCCTGGAATATGGATACGTCGAGATGGTAAAATAGTTTGGTCATAGTTACTCATGGCTACTGGTATTTTCATCATGTCAACAAATCTGAAGTAGTTAAACTTTAAGTAATTTTTCTCGAAAATTTTCTTATGTAAGCAATATTAATATTGACTGTACTAGATTCAGAAAAAATCTGCTTTCATATTCCGTAATAAAAATGGCAGATTCCCGTTTGAAAAAAATACCAATGTCGTCATAACTCGCTTAAAAATGGCGGAAGAAATTTAAAAGCTACACCAAACAATTTTATTGCAAAAAATTTGAATCTTTAGACCCGTTTCAGGGATGTTTCCATAAATCGTTTATAATGATTTTATCGCCTATATTCGTTACTTTACGGACATACTGTATATTGTATATTTAAATAATTCTCCTGTACTGAGTAATCACACGCGGTAGAAAAGTGTTATTTATTTAAACTTATCATTTTCCAGAAATATCTACACATATTTCGATTTTTATAAGATTTTGCAACATTTTCCAAATATATCTAGAGATTTTGCAACAATTTCCTAAAATGTTCAAATATCTCCTGTTATTTCTGAGTGAATCGAAAGCTTTTAAAGGATATTTACAGAAATTGTACCAATTTCCAAGAATATCCAAGAAAACAAGATATCCATACCTAGGATTTTAACGATTCTCAAAGATTCATGTAAGCATTTCCAAGTATTCCCATAAGATTTTCAAAGATACCATCCGAATTTCTCAGGATTTTTGAGGAATTCAACGAGTTTCCAGAGATTTCTATAGATATTCAGGTTTTCTAAAAGGTTTTATGAACATTTCCAAATACATCCTAGGATTTTGTAGCAATTTTCTAAAATTTTCAAATATTATTATAGTATTTTTAGAGGTTTCAAGGAATATCCATAGATTTTTACGAATTTCTTAGGATTTTTGAATGTATTCAAGGTTTTTAAATGATTTTTAGAAAAATTAGAAGGATTTCCGAGGATATCCAGGGATTGTTAGGAATGGCGAGGATTTTTAATTCTTCCCAGATACTTATGTAGGCATTTCTTAGTATTTCTAGGAAATTTCCCAAAGATTTCAACGAACTTTCAAGTACACCATAAAAATTTCTCAGAATACCTAAGATTATCTAAGATTTTACAGAGATTTCTACAGAATTTAAAGTTTTTAGAAGATTTTATAGGCATTTCCAAACACATATAGGGATTTTGAAACGATTTCCAAAAATTTTTATATACAACTAAGTATTTCTAAAAATTTTGAGGAATTTAAACATATTTTCAAAGCTATTTCCAAGGATATCCAGTTATTGTTAGGAATGCCGAGGATTTTCAATTCTTCCCAGACACTTATGTAAGCATTTCTTAGTATTTCTAGGAAATTTCCAAAAATTTCAACGAACTTTCAAGTATACCATAAAAACTTCTCTGAATACCTAAGGTTATCTAGGATTTTGCAGAGATTTCTACAGAATTTCAAGTTTTTAGAAGATTTTATAGGCATTTCCAAACATATCTAGGGATTTTGAAACGATTTCCAATAATTTTCATAATCAACTGGGTATTTTTAAAAGTTTTAAGGAATTTAGACACATTTTCAAAGCTATCCATCGATTGTTACGGATATCTTAGGATTTTTGAGTGTATCCAAGGTTTTTGATTGATTTTTAGAAAAATTGGAAGGATTTCCAAGGATATCCATGGATTGTTAGGAATGCCGAGGATTTTTAATTCTTGCCACACTTATGTAGGCATTTCTTAGTATTTCTAGGAAATTTCCAAAAGATTTCAACGAACTTTCAAGTATACCATAAAAATTTCTCAGAATACCTAAGGTTATGTAGGATTTTGTAGACATTTCTACAGAATTTCAAGTTTTTAGAAGATTTTATAGGAATTTCCAAACACATCTAGGGATTTTGAAACGATTTCCAAGAATTTGTATATACAACTAAGTATTTCTAAAAATTTTAAGGAATTTAGACACATTTTCAAAGATATCCATTGATTTTTATGGATATAAAAAAAAATTAAAGATTTTTGATTGCATCCAAGGTTTTTGATTGATGTTTAGAAAAATTGGAAGGATTTACAAGGATATCCAGGGATTGTTAGGAATATCGAGGATTTTTAATTCTTGCCAGACACTTATGTAGGCATTTCTTAGTATTTCTAGGAAATTTCCAAAAGATTTCAACGAACTTTCAAGTGTACCATAAAATTTTCTCAGAATACCTAACGTTATCTACGATTTTGCAGAGATTTCTACAGAATTTCACGTTTTTAGAAGATTTTATAAGAATTTCCAAACACATCTAGGGATTTTGAAACGCTTTCCAAAAATTTGTATATACAGCTAGATATTTCTAAAAATTTTAAGGAATTTAGACACATTGTCAAAGCTATCCATCGATATTTACAGATATCTTAGGATTTTTGAGTGTATCCAAGTTTCTGATTGATTTTTAGAAAAATTAGAAAGATTTCCAAGGATATCCAGTGATTGTTAGGAATGCCGAGGATTTTTAATTCTTCCCAGACACTGATGTAGGCATTTCTCAGTATTTCTAGGAAATTTCCAAAAGATTTCAACGAACTTCCAAGTGTACCATAAAAATTTCTCAGAATACCTAAGGTTATCTAGGATTTAGCAGAGATTTCTACAGAATTTCAAGTTTTTAGAAGATTTTATAGGAATTTCTAAACATATCTAGGGAATTTGAAACGATTTCCAATAATTTTTATTGTCAACTGGGTATTTCTAAAAATTTTAAGGAATTTAGACACATTTTCAAAGCTATCCATCGACTTTTACGGATATCTTAGAATTTTTGTGTGTATCCAAGGTTTTTGATTGATTTTTAGAAAAATTGGAAGGATTTCCAACTATATCCAGGAATTGTTAGAAATGCCGAGGATTTTTAATTCTTCCCAGACACTTATGTAGGCATTTCTAAGTATTTATAAGAAATTTCCAAAAGATTTCAATGAACTTTCAAGTATACCATAAAAAATTCTCAGAATAACTAAGATTATCTAGGATTTTGCAGAGATTTCTACAGAATTTCAAGTTTTTAGAAGATTTTATAGGAATTTTCAAACATATCTAGGGATTTTGAAACGGTTTCCAAATATTTGTATATACAACTAGGTATTTCTAAAAATTTTGAGGAATTTAGACACATTTTCAAAGATATCCATTGATTTTTATGGATATCTAAAGATTTTTGATTGTATCCAAGGTTTTTGATTGATTTTTAGAAAAATTAAAAGGATTTCCAAGGATATCCAGGGATTGTTATTAATGCCGAGGATTTTTAATTCCTCCCAGACACTTATGAAGGCATTTCTCAGTATTTCTAGGAAATTTTCAAAAGAATTCAACGAACTTTCAAGTATACCATAAAAATTTCTCAGAATACCTAAGGTTATCTAGGATTTAGCAGAGATTTCTACAGAAATTCAAGTTTTTAGAAGATTTTATAAGAATTTCCAAACACATCTAGGGATTTTGAAACGCTTTCCAAAAATTTGTATATACAGCTAGATATTCCTAAAAATTGTGAGGAATTTAGACACATTTTCAAAGATTTCCATCGATTTTTACAAATATCTTAGGTTTTTTAGTATATCCAAGCTTTAAGATTAATTTTTTAGAAAAAATGGAAGGATATCTAGAGGTTATTACAAATGTGCACGATTTTTAGTTATTCCCAAAGATATATGTAGGCATTTCTTAGTATTTTCAGAAGATTTCATAGAATTCCTAAGATTATCTAGGATTTTGAAGAAAACTTAAAAAAATTGATGTTTTGCTTACTATTGAAAGTACTGGAAGTAGATAAACTACTTGGAGTAAACAAATAGTTCTTCAATTACTTCTTATGTCAATCAAGTAACAAGTGTTCAGTACTTTTTAAGGTAAATACTGAAAGTACAAGTATTAAGTACCTACAATTTGAAAGTACTGGCAGTAAACTACTTAAAGTAGAAAAGTACTGAATACTTTACTTGCAGTACAGTTTTACTGCAAGTAGTTCAACTGTGGTGTATAGGCGGTGTAATTACACGATGTCATTAAGTCAATGTAGCGAAATTAATCACGACTTCTTTTTTGAACGACTTTTCTACGACTTATTAATACATTTCCTTATACTGCTTAAGCTTATATGTATAGTCTTATTTTTATTCTTCAAGAAGCAGTGTTATGTTAATGAAAAATGTTAATTATCACTAAAGGTTTTCACAATCACCAAATATTCAGTGATAATGAAATTCGTGTTTTAACTACCATTGAAGAAGTAATGGTAGTGAAACGCTTATTGCATTTATTTTTTAGTGCATTATGCCCAACCTTGGTATAAATGTGGGTTCACAATATAATAATTTATTTTTAGAAACTTTGCCATATGGAGTGATACAGAGAAATCAACCGAAATCTTGCGTTTTTGCATAGAAATCTTAGACAATTTCGATATTGACAACTTAAACGACCAACATTGGGATTTCATTATAATATCATTAACATCATGGGCTTTAAAAATTTCCGATATCAAAGTTGTCTATAAAAATATCCAGGTAAGTAATTATTAAAATAAATCTAAAAACAAAAAAATAAATCTATTAATTCCAATTTAAGATTCAATCTTTTATTGCGTCCGTGTATAATTTATTCGCCCGGATAGAACGTTATTTAAAACAATTAGATCCAAATTCAAAACGAGTTAAGGAATTTCAAGATGTTTTTGCCGAAGACGTTCATAATAGTTTTATGGAGATTTGGCTTTATCTCACTGAACAAGTTTTGAAAGATGTTCAAGTTAAGACGACACTTTTACCGTTTCTTCAACACATCGGGAGCGTGATTAAATATGTAAACCATGAGTATATTTTCAAGAAGGATGATAATTATTGGACGAAATTAACGAAGCAATGTTGCGCGTTATTGGTGAATCAATCGAGTATTTTACAAATGTGGGGTTATGAAATGCTGAAAGTTTTAAAGCCGGGTTTTATCGAAATGGATTCGCAAACTTTAAATTCGAACACTCCAAATGAGAAAGGATTAATTCTTGAGAAATTTAAGAATATTTTGCATAAAACTCAAGAGATTGTGCATATTTTGTTAAGTGCCATGAAGTAAGTTTTTATTTTTATCAAATTTTAATCAATTTTTTCCTCGAAGGCTGCGATATTATAACGTAGTAGTAATTGATTCTGAAACAGTCTTCAGTTTTTCTCCATCACGTCCAGTTTTCGAGATATCCCCAAAAATGTGGAAAATCGTAAATTAAAAAACATAATAACGGTTCACGTTCAGTATATTTGAGCCTAAAGCAACTCAACAAATTCAATATTTTGGCATTTTTCCCTTTTTTTTCGAAAAAGTACCGTACCGTCACCGTAACATAAAAGAACTATATATGTACAAAAACGTTAGCTATTCTATCCTGTAAAACATTTAATTCTCTAAATATCGAAGTATTAGACACCATGCTCGAACGTATTTTACCAAAGATATCGTTAATTTATAAGAATCGTGAATTGAAACCCAAATTTTTAACTTTATGAACTAGTAAAAATCATAAAAAATTTAACTCTTAAGATATCATGATATATTTTTAGTGATTTATAGAGGAAAGTGTGTACTTCTTTATGAACTAAACCGTATTTGAAAACATCAATTAGTTTTTGAGATAATAATTTTTAAACTCATCCAAAATTTTGAATTTTTAAACAATTTATTTCAGCGTTTTAAAAAACAATCGCGAAAAATCGAATTCTTAAGATACATGGATGACACATTGATGTTTTATAGAAGAAAGTACGTACTTTATCGTGAACAAAACCGTTCTTGAAAATCTCTATCCATTTTTGAGATAATAATTTTTGAATTCAACCCGAATTCCCAGTTTTGAATATCGTAACATTTTTTTCCATCACTTTTAAAAAATCGCCTAAAATCGAACTCTTAAGATATGTGGATGAAACGTTCGTGAGTTATAGAGGAAAGTACATACTTTTCTATGAATAAAACCGCACTTGAAAATCGCTCTCCATTTTTGAGATAATAATTCTAAACCGAACTCAAATTTTTAACTTTTTGAAAAAATTTAACTTTTAAAAAATGATACAAAATTAAACTCTTAAGATAACATAATATATTTTTAACGAATTTAAAAATGGTAAACTAGGTGGCCACGTAACAGGACCATGGCCAATCCAATTATTATCAAATCTGTCATCTAAGTATGCTCGAGTAGCACGTGCATAATGTGCTGGTGCTCCATCACGCATAAAGGTCATCAAATGCCTCAGTAAGTTCATTTTGTAAGAAATATGTGGAAGCATCGACTGTCAATCTATTCAGAAGAAAAAATGGAGCTAATAACTGGTCACTTATAACTGTGGTCCATACTTTAACACTGAATCGCCACTGATGATGCGTTTCTAGTATTGCATGGGGATTGTCATCACTCAAAATGTGCGAATTATGGATATTAAAAGTTCCGTTTTGAGTAAAAGTTGCTTCATCCGTAAACACAATGTTTATGGAAAAGTCGACGTTTAGTCAAAAAATCTATTGTTTTTCGCTATAATTTTATGTTAAAGCTTGAAAAGTGTTGTAGTGATACGGATAAAGCAACTGCTCCCATGCAGCGAACGATTATTTTCTTGTACAGAAATCTTTCTAATGCTGGTTGAGGCATTTTCATCACTGCTTCTTAAAACTGCTTCTTCTAATTCCACATGAAGGGGTTAATTATTATAAAAAAATTAGAATTAATGATGTTAACAATAGGTCAATTTATGTAACTAAAACTTTGAATATCTCAACAATGGACTATTTTCGGGCAAATGTTTATTAGGCTTTTTTTGTCAATTTTTGATCAGAGAATACGCTGGTGAAGTATTGTACAATTGTTGCGGGACACCTGTACAAGAAAGTGTGCACGTGTTCACGAACTAAAGTCTATTTGAAAATGTCAATTAGTTATTGAGATAATAATTTTTAAATTCATCCAGAATATTGAATTTCTAAACAATTTATTTCAGCATTTTTTTTTTAAATCACGAAAAATCGAATTCTTAAGATACATGGATGAGCATTGATGTTTTATAGAAAAAAGCACGTACTTTATCGTGAACAAAACCATTCTTGAAAATCTATATACATTTTTGAGATAATAATTTTAAACCGATCTCAAATTTTTAACTTTATGAACTTTTAAAAAATGATACAAAATTTAACTCTTAAGATAACAAAATATATTTTTAGTGATTTATAAAGGAAAGTGTGTACTTCCTCATTAATTAAACCGTATTTGAAAATATCAGTTAGTTTTTGAGATAATAATTTTTAAACTCATCCAAAATTTTGAATTTTTAAACAATTTATTTCAGCGTTTAAAAAATAACCGCGAAAATCGAATTCATAAGATACATGGATGACACGTTGATGTTTTATAGAAGAAAGTACGTACTTTATCGTGAACAAAACCGTTTTTGAAAATCTCTATCCATTTTTGAGATAATAATTTTTGAATTCAACCCGAATTCCCAGTTTTGAATATCGTAACATTTTTTCCATCACTTTTAAAAAATCCCCTAAAATCGAACTCTTAGGATATGTGGATGAAACGTTCGTGAGTTATAGAGGAAAGTACATACTTTTCCATAAACAAAACCGCACTTGAAAATCGCTCTCCATTTTTGAGATAATAATTTTTAAACCAAACTCAAAATTTTAACTTTATGAACTTTTAAAAATCATAAAAAATGTAACTCTTAAGATATGATATATTTTTAGTAATTTATAAAGGAAAGTGAGTACTTCTTTATGAACTAAACCGTTTTTGAAAACATCAATTAGTTTTTGAGATAATAATTTTTAAACTCATCCAAAATTTTGAATTTTTAAACAATTTATTTCAGCGTTTTAAAAAACAATCGCGAAAAATCGAATTCTTAAGATACATGGATGACACATTGATGTTTTATAGAAGAAAGTACGTACTTTATTGTGAACAAAACCGTTCTTGAAAATCTCTATCCATTTTTGAGATAATAATTTTTGAACTCAACCCGAATTGTCAGAATTTTGAATTTCGTAACATTTTTTTCCATCACTTTTAAAAAATCGCCTAAAATCCAACTTTTAAGATATGTGGATGAATCTTTCGTGAATTATAAAGGAAAGTACATACTTTTCTATCAATAAAACCACACTTGAAAATCGCTCTTCATTTTTGAGATAATAATTTTAAAGCCGAACCCAAATTTTTAACTTTATGAACATAAAAAAAGTCGTAAAGAATTGAACTATTAAGATATCATGATATATTTTTAGTGATTTATAGAGAAAAGTGTGTTTTATACTAAAAAATATTTAAAAAAAGACTGTTTAGCAGAACAAGGTTTTAATACATAAAGAAGTGGAGTTATTAAAAAACATATTTTCCCAGAAAGTGAGTGTTTTTTAACATTTGGAATCTCTTTTGCAAAAAAAGTCTAGCGGGTAACTCGCGAGTTCTTAAAAAATTTTTCCAAGAATGTTATTGTTTATTTTATTTAAAAATACTAATATTGATTTCAATGAATGTAATGTTGTTATGAATGTTAAGTTTTTGACACTCAGGGAATTGTTTAAAATAATTGGTTACCATAGTTACTCATGGCTACTGCTATTTTTATCATTATACAAATTTGAAGTAATTAAACTTTAAAGTAATTTTTCTCGAAAATTTTCTTATGTAACCAATATTAATATTGACTGTAATAGATTCAGAAAAAAATCCTCTTTCATATTCCGTAATAAAATGGGGGATTGCCATTTATCGCCTATATCCGTTACTTTACGGACACACTGTATATACTGAACATGAACCGTCACTATGTTATTTAATTTACGATTTTCCACATTTTTGAGGATATCTCGAAAACTGGATGTGATGGAGAAAAACTGAAGACAGTTTCAGAATCAGTCTTCAAGATTTTTCCTGTAAATTAGTGTTATTGAAATTATTTTTTTGTTTTTAAATAGATTGGGAGAAGATAGCTGTAGAGTACAACCCCACACCGATTCTTACACTTACACTTTCGCTTATACATTACTTTGGGACTTTCTACATTTATTAAGCGAAGCATCTTCGGCTGATTTGCGTTTTGAATACGCTGAGTGGTTAAAAAATAATAATTATTTAAACAAATTATTAGTACATTTATTTAAATTGATGCCCGGGGAAGTTTTATTTTATGTGCCTTCAGAATCGAAAATTAAGCCGTATTCGGATTATTTTAGAAGCAAATTTGAGTTATCAATGTTCGGTAATACAAAAAAAATAATAAAAAATGTACCTAATTTAATTAATTAATTGGTTTTAATAGAACCAACAAGTAGTTCAACTTTAGAAAGAATCGTTTGTTGGGTCTTTTTTATGTCCATGTCGCAATTACCAGCTTTCGTACGCCAATGGTGGACTGATTTAGAATCGAGAAGTAGTCAAATCGTTGAAAGGGTTACATCTGCATATGTTTCACCTCAATTGTGTAATGAGGAATTAGAGGATGTTGCGCAACATGAAACTAAATTCAAAAATATGGTGGTAAGTAACCAAAAATGATCCAATTAAATTAAATAAATAATTAATTAATTTTTTTAGATAAAAATTCATCCAACTGTACGAGAAGTTGTAGCAATTTACACTGTTGATGATATTCAAATGGATTTGGTGATAACTTTACCGGTTAATTACCCTTTGGTGGGGCCTGATGTTCAATGTAACAAACAAATTGCGGGGTCTTCTCATAAAAATTGGTTAATGCAACTCAAAAAATGTTTGAGATATCAGGTAAGAATTATTTTATTAACCTTCGAGCGGGCTCGCTGTCATAAAATTTATGACAATTTTTGTATTTATAATATTTCTCCTTATATTATATATCTGAAGACGCACAGCTAATCCCGAAACTTTCTAGATGTGTTCTAGTTTTATACCAGCACTATCACTACAATTAACACAAGACCTAGAACTAGAATCATTCGGGTTTAGCCGTCTTAAGAGACGTGCGGCTAAACACAAATGAGTCTAGTTCTAGGTCTAGTGTTAGTTCTAGTTTTATACTGGCGCTATCACTAGAACAAACACAAGACCTAGAACTAGAATCATTCGGGTTTAGCCGTCTTGAGAGACGTGCAGCTAAATCCGAATGTTTCTAGTTCTAAG
>NW_019281174.1:0-33957 GCF_000648695.1 Onthophagus taurus
GTGCGATTAAGGAAAGTCGGAAAGGAAAAACTTTAGGTAAATTCAGTTTTATTATTTTTTAGGTTAGGTAAAAATTTTAGGAAAAATTCAAGAATAATGCGGAAAAGTGTAGAACATACTGAAAAAGCACATTAAAGTTTAGATGTGGCGTCACAAGCAATGTTAACCATGCATTTTCCTATTAAACCGGTCAACACCTAACCTACAAATTGTTATTTTATAGCCACACACAAAATCAATGTGATAAACTTACAAGTAAAGTTATTTTCACTAAATTAGGTGAGATTACAACATATATTTACTAATGAAACACCCTTGTTTTTCTTAGGCTTTACTGACTACCTGTTGTTAGATAGACTGTATGTCAATAGACTCTGTATTAATACTAGAACTAACACTAGGTCACTTCAAGGTCTAGTGTTAGTTCTAGTTTTACACTAACACTGTCACTAGGTCTTGTGTTAGTTCTAGTTTTACACTAACACTGTCACTAGGTCTTGTGTCAATTCTAGTGACAGTGTTAGTGTACTTTCTAGTTCTAGAACTAAAACTAACATTAGATCAAGAACTAGTAACATTCTTATAGTACATACTTTCTAGTCTAGTGTTAGTTCTAGTTTTACACTAACACTGTCACTAGGTCTTGTGTTAGTTCTAGTTTTACACTAACACTGTCACTAGGTCTTGTGTCAGTTCTAGTGACAGTGTTAGTGTAAAACTAGAACTAACACTAGACTAGAAAGTATGTACTATAGGAATGTTACTAGTTCTTGATCTAATGTTAGTTTTAGTTCTAGAACTAGAAAGTATGTACTATATGAATGTTACTAGTTCTTGATCTAATGTTAGTTTTAGTTCTAGAACTAACACTACACCTAGAACTAGAAAGTATGTACTATCAGAATGTTACTAGTTCTAGATCTAATGNTGATCTAATGTTAGTTTTAGTTCTAGAACTAGAAAGTATGTACTATATGAATGTTACTAGTTCTTGATCTAATGTTAGTTTTAGTTCTAGAACTAACACTACACCTAGAACTAGAAAGTATGTACTATCAGAATGTTACTAGTTCTAGATCTAATGTTAGTTTTAAAACTAACACTAGAACTGGAAAGTATGTACTATACGAATGTTACTAGTTCTAGATCTAATTTTAGTTTTAGTACTAACACTAGAACTAGAAACATTCCGGTTTAGCCATCTTAAAAGACATGTGGCTAAACCCGAATGTTACTAGTTCTAGATCTAGAATTAGTTTTAGTTCTAGAACTAAAACTAGAAGGCAAGATTTAGCTGTGCGTCTTCAGACTAAATATAGTTCTAGTTTTAATTCTGATTCAGTACTAGATTGTTGAATATTTTTAGTGAACTAACACTAGATCTAGGAACTAGAAATATTCGGGTTTAGTTGTTTTGAAGGACGTGGGGCTAAATCCGAATGTTTCTAGTTTTCGGTCTAGTATTGGTTCTAGTTTTGCACTAGAACTAACACAAGACCTAGAACTAGAATCATTCGGGTTTAGCCATCTGGAGAGTTAGTGATATTAGTAGTTAGTAGGCGATATTGACGTGTTAATATTGTGAGTTATTTAGAACACTATTTTTGTGAATTTTAATTTTTTAATATTTATAAATGGTGTTTAAAAACGAACATTTTTAGGTGTGAGGTGATATTGGCGTGGTAATAAAGAATCACTACTTTTGTGAAACCGTTATGAATTTTATTTTTTTAAATTTAAATATTTTGGGTTGATGTCAAAAACAGACAATATTAACTAGAAAATTGTCTTCTTAGATTCACCAGTGTGCTAACTGTTCACTGCAATCACTATTTCTCCAGTGTTAGTTCTAGTTTTAATTGTTGTTCCGCGTTATAGTAGAAACCACGAGAGGTGGCAGTAAATCATCGCTTTCCGCTCTTACAAATGCCATACGTAGTAAATTAAAATTCACAAACCGCTGGAGAGTAATGTGTGTTAGAAAGAGATAGCATTAGTTTAATATGTCTGCTGTACAATTGAAATAGCCACGTCGCAAAGTACGTTTGTTTTTCTAACGGATGTACCTACCGTAATCCTAACCTCAAATCTAAACGTCTTGTGAGCATTGAACCACTGTTTAAATAAAACTTACTTTCGACCTTTAAATAACCTTTAAAATTATTTGTTACATAAATTAATATTTACATAAACTTTAACCTAAACGTAACGTTAACTAGTAATAACTTTAACGTTAACCTCAACTATCTTTGACAATGTTTGACATATAACCTCCATTACTAACATAACCTACATTTAAATGTATGTAGTGAAATAATCTAAGTACGTCCATATCTTGATTCATACAATTTTTAAGCGATGACTTACTACCAACTCTCGTGGTTTCTACTATAGATTGTTATATAGTTTTATTGAACTAAAAGTGAAACTAACACTAGACCTAAGCTACAATCATTCGGGTTTAGCCATCTTGAAAGACGTGGCTAAATCCGAATGTTTCTAGTTTTCGGTCTAGTATTAGTTCATGTTTTACACTCTTGAGAGACGTGCGGCTAAACCCGAATGTTTATAGTTCTAGGTCTAGGTCTTGTGTTCTAGTGATAGTGTAAAACTAGAACTAACACTACACCTAGAATTAGAAAGTATCGGGTTTAGCCGTGCGTCTGAAGACTGTTTCTAGTTCTAGGTTTAGTGTTAGTTCTAGTTTTAGTTCAATAAAAATATGCAACATAGTAATATGTAATGCTAACTAGCGCTATCTCCTAGAGCACTGCACGAGTACGTACAGAATCGCGTGAATATGACTACGAATACTCGTCCGACGATTTATACCATTATCTCGTGTGTACTTGTACGAATCACGCGTTTCTGTACTCGCATCAACAGTAATCGGCATCCTTTAGAGTTGGTATCGGCGGTATGCTGACGGAATTTACAGTTCTGTCACAGGCTATATGTATGTGGCTCCCTACTAGCACTATTTTTATGAAAATTTGCATATAATAATAATAAATGCCTTCATTAATAAGTTGCAAAAAGAAGAAAAAATAATAATACACTGTTACAAAATAGACTTATTTTCTGGACGAAGTTCAGTTCGGTTATTAACCAACTGCTCTTCCGTTTAATCCAGAATATATAGAAAGATATCACTCAACAGAAGAATAGTTTCAGTAAATAGTCTTCAGTCAGTAGGTAGTATTGTAATCTCCAAGCACTTAGTAGTGTTTTGGCAGCAATATATAGTCTTCTGAAAGCATTAAATAGTCTTTACTAACAATATCTAGCTTTCTCCAAGAAATTAGTAGTCTTTCCAACAATATTTAGCATTCTGAAAGTAGAATAGTCTTTTGGAAACAGTATCTTGCCTTCTTAAGCAGATAATAGTTTCTCCTAGCAGTATGTAGTCTTCTCCAAGCAGATTGTAATCTTTTCTAGTAGTATATAGCGCTCTGAAAGCAATAAGTATACTTATGGAAGCAGTATCTCGTCTTTCCAATCAGTTTTAGTTGTTTGACAGTAGTATCTCGTGTTTTCCAAACAGATTGTAACCTTTTCCACCAGTATCTAACATTTTGGAAGCAGTAGGAACCTTTTTTGGAGAGCATCTCTTTTTTTCCAAGTAGTTATTAGTCTTTTCCAGTAGTATTTAGCATTCTGGCAGCATTAGGTAGCTTTTTGGGAAGCATATCTCTTCTTTGTAACCAGTTACTAATCTTTTCCAGCAGTATCTAACATTCTGGAAGCAGTAGGTAGCTTTTCTAAACAATTATGTAGTATTCCGCCTGTCCAAGTAGGTCAAACCCTTTAACAGCAGTGTTTAGCGTTCTGGAAGCAATAGGTATTATTTTTAAAACAGTATCTAGCCTTTTCCAAGTAAGTTGTGGTCTTTTTCTGCAGTATCTAGGATTTTAGAAGCAGTAGGTAACTTTTTAAAATAGTATTTCCTCTTTCCAAGTACTTTTTAGTCTTTTACTAGCAGTATTTAATCTTCTGGTAGCAATAATTAGTCTTTTGCCAACAGTATCTAGCATTCAGTAACCAATAAGTTAAAGAGGGGATAGGTTATCTTTAGTTTATAGTCGTTGTGCGTCGAAAACCAAAAAAAAACAACCGTATTTCACCCGAAAATATACGTTTTAACCAAATGTGCTGCGAAAATATGGTTAGCGACATTTGAGAAATTCGCACTGGTTTAAATGTTAATTAACCTAACTCAAAGTGGAATTTTACACAATATTCTGAAATAAATCAGTACATTTGGTAGATCCGAATGTAACGTTTAAAGCGGGGGCCCTACCCTCCTCTTAAAAAGATATGTCGCATCTGGGTGACAAAGAATCGAATGTTGTAGCAGCAATTTTTAGATCTGTAATGGAAGGAGCACAGAAAGATATCACTCAACAGAGGAATAATTTCAGTAAATAGTCTTCAGCCAGTAGTATTGTAATCTCCAAGCACTTAGTAGTGTTGTAGCAGCAGTAGTCTTCTGAAAGCATTAAATAGTCTTTGCCAACAATATCTAGCTTTCTCTAAGCAATTAGTAGTCTCTCCAACAATATTTAGCATTCTGAAAGTAGTTAATACTCTTTTGAAAACGGTATTTTGTCTTTCCAAGCAGATAATAGTTTCTCCCAGCAGTATTTAGTCTTCTCCAAGCAGGTTGTAATTTTTTCTAGTAGTATATAACCCTCTGAAAGCAGTCAGTAGTCTTATGGAAGCAGTATCTTGTCTTTCCAGTCTTTTTTAGTTGTTTGGCAGTACTACCTAGTCTTCTCCAAGCAGATTGTTATCTTTTCCACCAGTATCTAGCATTTTTGAAGCGGTAGGTATCATTTTCGGAGAGCATATCTCTTCTTTCCAAGTAGTTATTAGTCTTTTCTAGTAGTATTTAGCATTCTGGCAGCATTTGGAAGCTTTTTGGGAAGCATATCTCTTTTCCAAACAATTATTAAAGTCTTTAAAAGCAATAAGTAGTCTTGGAAGAAGCAGTATTCCGCCTGTCCAAGTAGGTTAAAACCTTTAATAGCAGTGTTTAGCGTTCTGGAAGAAGCAATAGCTATTATTTTGAAAACATCATCCAGTCTTTTCCAAGTAAGTTGTGGTCTTTTTCTGCAGTATCTAGCTTTTAGAAACAATAGGTAACTTTTTGAATTAATATTTCCTCTTTCCAAGCAGTTTTTAGTCTTTTACTAGCAGCATTTAATCTTCTGATAGCAATAATTAGTCTTTTGCCAACAGTATGTAGCATTCACGAACCAATAAGTTAAAGAGTTTAAACGCTGCGAAAATATATGGTTACCACGGTCGATGACGTCACAAAAAGTGACGTCACGTCGAAACTTTAAAGTGATTTTTTCGCAAATTTTACATTTCTCCGCACTTTTTTTATTTGTAACGGCTTACTTGAATGATCTCCGTCGATTAAAAAAAATTGACGTTTTTTAAGCGACATGATGATTCTTGAATTATATCAAATATTTAAATTCTTGATTCTTTAGGCACATTTACAAAAGAAAATTATCCCGGAGAATTTATGGACTCGTGGCGGGCTGCTTTAAAAAAAGAAGAATTTAATGTGGTTGATGTTTCCTCTGCTGTAGCTTACGTGATGTGTCCAAAAGAAGAAACGGAAATCGTCACGATAAAGAAAGCTTGTAACGTCTCTGTGGATGTATTTACAAAATATTTAAAGGATCAAATAATGGAAATTATTGATTCCGACAAAAAAGTGAAACATAGCAAATTGGCGGAAGGTGTCGAACAAGCTATAACCGATAAAAAATACGTTTCTGGAATAGACGTAAACCAAGTGGATATGTGTTACCCTGCTATAATCCAATCTGGGGGGAATTATAATTTTAAGTTTAGCGTTTTGAGTGATAAAAATAATTTACATTTTGGGGCGATTACTTGTTCCTTAGGGGCGAGATACAAAAGTTACTGTTCAAATGTAATTCGCACATTGTTGGTAAATCCTTCTGATGAGGTTCAAAACAATTACAATTTTTTATTAAACCTGGAAGAAGAAGTATTAAAAAAGTTAACAAACGGAACGAAATTATGCGATGTTTACGAATCAGGTTTAGCTTACGTTAAAAAAGAAAAACCGAATCTTGTTGAGAATCTAACTAAAAATTTCGGTTTTGCAATGGGAATTGAATTCAAAGAAAATTCCTTAACAATCGGCCCAAAAGCAACTGCAATCGCACGAAAAGGAATGGTATTTAACATCAACATGGGATTTAGTAATTTACAAAACAAAGATGCACAAGATAAAGAAGGAAAAATTTACGCTTTATTTATCGGTGATACCGTAATGGTTAACGATGATCAACCCGCTACTTTATTAACTGTATCTAAGAAAAAAATAAAAAATATCGGAATTTTCCTTAAAGACGATTCCGAAGAAGAAGAGAACGATGAAGAAAAAGAAAACGCCCCAAAACCAGAAATTTTACGCCGTGGGCAACGAACCGCTGTAATTGAATCGAAATTGCGTTCTGAGCAAACATCCGAAGAGAAACGAAAGGAACACCAAAAAGAATTAGCAAACGCTTTAAATGAGAAAGCAAAAGAGCGACTTGCAAAACAAGGTGGTGCGAAAGATGTTGAAAAAGTTCGGAAAAACACGGTTTCTTATAAAAACACAAATCAAATGCCGAGAGTTTCGGAAGTCAAAGAATTAAAGTTATATGTCGATCAAAAATATGAAACGGTTATTTTGCCGATTTATGGGCTTCCGGTTCCATTTCATATTTCAACAATTAAAAATATCTCGCAGTCTGTTGAAGGTGATTACACTTATCTACGTATTAATTTCTTCCATCCTGGTTCTACAATGGGAAAGAACGAGGGCGGTACTTATCAACAACCAGATGCTACCTTTTTAAAAGAGGTTACATATAGAAGTACTAATACTAAAGAACCTGGAGAAATTTCGCCTCCATCTTCAAATTTAAACACAGCATTCCGATTGATTAAAGAGGTAAGAAATCAAACAAAATTATTTATTTAAAAACAAGAAAATATTACCATAGGAAAATGACTATAGATTTTTAATTAAATTTTAAGGTCTCTTGAATTTTTTTCTACTTTATTTAGGATAATGTGTGGGTGTTATTATTATTATTACTGCTAGGCTGAGGGGAGTGCCCTCTCTCGTCACCGCGACCTATAAGATCTATTGTAACTTAAGCCCTCCAAACGTTTAGGGCAAATGGAGGTCCTTGATGAATCTTAGTATTGCCAAGGATTTGTTCGTTTATGTCGGTAGGTGTCAGGCTTACTTTACCGAAAATGTAAAGTCCCTAGATTTACAAAGTACCGCGGTTCATGAAGCCTGTTTTCGAGCCAAAATGGCGGTTTGACAGCTTGTCACTGCACCTCACCACTTATTTACAAAAATATTGCCGTCTTGTTGCCTTTGGAGTTGCAAAAATGGCAGTAAGAAGGATTTTCGACTCTTCAGAGTACCACGAGAAAAAAGAAAGGAAATTTGGCGTAATGTTTTGGTTTGTAGTTTTAAATTACCCACTTGACTTTCGAGCGAAAATGGCGTCAAACCGCGGGACTTTGTAAATCTAGGGATTTTAACCGAAAATGTAAAGTCCCTAGATTTACAAAGTACCGCGGTTCATGACGCCTGTTTTCGAGCCAAAATGGCGGTTTGACAACTTGTCACCGCATCTCACCCCTTATTTATCAAAATATTGCCGTCTTGTTGCCTTTGGTATTGCAAAAATAGCAGTAAGAAGGGCTTTCAACTCTTAAGAGTACCACGAGAAAAAAGAAAAGGGTTTTGGCGTAATGTTATCAATAGAACGACATAGTTTTAAATTTCCCGCTTGACTTTCGAGCCAAAATGGCGGCAAACCGCGGTACTTTGTAAATCTAGGGACTTTACGAAAATGTTGTCTTGGGCGACCTCTTGCCACGCATTCACATAGTATATGTTCAGCTCAGTTCAGCTGTTTCTGACTCGTCGTTACAAAGTCGACATGTTTGATCCTCAGCTTGTCCAATGTGGAAGAGATGGTATTTTAGGGGCGCATGGCTGGCCAGGAAGCCTGAGAGCGACCTTAAATCCCCTTTATTGAGGCATAAAACCTCTTTGGTTTTGTTTTACGACGGAGTTATCATACTCTTCGCTTCTCTGTGACCTGGAAGTTCTTTCCACCTATTGATTGACCTGTCTTAACTATTTTATTATCAAAAAAGAATTTTTTTCATATTGGCGTGAATGAAACTGTATTATAACAAAAATACAACAATTTAAAAACATGTAATTATTTACAAAACAATGTTAAGGAATAATAAATATAACTTTTAGGATTATTTAGTATGACAATGTTCAAAACAGTATTTAGGATGTAGGCCAATATCACACTTTATACATATAAAATTTGACCTTTTCGTCGATCTTCTCATAGAAGCGAATTAAATGACCAATGTTATCATAACGGATTGCCAGCAATGGCTTAGATACAGAAGCTTTTCTTCCTAACTCCCCAGCACCATATGATATCAAAAAGCTGAGTACTATGTATCGCCGGAATGCCAGTAATGAAGAACAGTTTATATTATTAAGTTTCAATTTCTTCATAAGGAGCCACCCATTAAGAAGCATCTAATAGAAATAAATAGATTGGCCAATACCACTTTCTAAGCCTCATTCGCATTCTGTATACTGCAACAAGTTTATCTAATTTATATCCACCCCACCCATTCCTTTATTATAGCTTGTTACCACTTCGGGCTGCTCTATGGCTCTATAAGACCTACTTTCCTTGCACCACTGTGTACTGCTGGATACAGATTTTCCTTGAAAGTTTGTTGCCATGGTAACCACTCTGTTATCTTTCCATTGAACAAGTAATACTTCATCACTTCCCATAAACCGGTATGTACCTCTGCATGATTTATTCCAAAACCTCGTATTGGGGAAAGGACATCTTCTGTTCACTGGTAAAATAATTATCAAAATAGATCTTATACCCTTCATTTTCTCCAATACCAGCTTTATTTATTAGGTCTAAAACGACATTTCCTCCAAGTCCAAACCTATTTTCGTTTCTTTTAATGCCTTTTCCTGTATATACATCAAAGCTTACCATATATCCTTCACTTGTACACGAAGACACAAGTTTACCTTTCATGCATTGCTTTGCGTAATATTTGCCGTAATAAGGTACTTTCATCTATGCATGTGTTTTCTTCCAGTCCACCATGTATTTCAATAAATGGTTTTAATTTATACAATCTATTTTCAAAATTAATGTGAGTGTTATCGTTGAAGTGTATATTTCGTAGAATTGTTTCAAATCTAGTTAGTCCTATACCAGCTTGTAACATTTTTGGCACATCACCTTGGCTCTTCGACAGCATTCGTTTGTTCGGGTGTTTGGCATATTCAGATAGTAACATACCGCCTAAGACTCTATACAATTCATCAATGGTTACATGGACATTATTGTTTTTTTATTGGGCGTATATGTTTGTTTGGTCCAAAATATTTTTGATTACAGCATCATCAAAAAATAATTTAAAATAATCGAATGGATCTTTTGCTTGGCAGCTTCTTTGGAATATGTCTTGGGGTCGCATGAGACGTTGCAAGAACACAATGGAGTAGTATCTTCACTCTAATTGCTCTTCTTTTGCCGCTTTTGATTATTTTGATGTTGAAGAGGTTTGACATCACATTGTTGTTTCACCTACATGTTCTTCATCAGATTTATCATTATCCATCTCCGTTTCGGCTTCCTGGTCATCAGATATTTATGAATAAGCCGTGCCTTGTTCGAATCCTGTGTGGTTTTCCAGATGCTGCGGGTAACTCAAAACCAACTGGCTTACTAGATATATTTAGCTATTGGCTCACTTAGCAAGTGACAGCTTGATTTTATGTCAGTTCCACTCTAAGCTAAAGTTCTTAGTGTGTTAAAGTTTTAGTTGTCCTTATTGCAGGGTGTCTACTTGTGAGCCTGGTGGATAACGCCGTATGCGTGTAGTTGTGGATTGGAAGTTGTTTATTGTCCAACATTTTTTGGTATTCTCTGGCCAACGAATCCTGTCTTTCAGCTTGGGCGGTGGAATGTCGCTAAGCGCAGGAAGCCAGTGATTGTTCGCATGGCGTTTAGTAGGAGTTTAGTGTCGACTATTCAGCCAGACGGGTGAACAGTACTCGACAGTATTATAGACAAGTCTTAGGAGCGAGCACCGCAAGGTTATAGCTGTTAATCCCCACGCTGGCGTCGTGCCACATAATTTGTGAATGATATTGGTTTTTGGGTGTACTGTAGCTGTTGTTTTCTTAGGTATTAGCGATATATGTAGATTCTGTCCAAGTTAACCTGAAGTCTGTCTGTTCGACCGAGGTATACTCTGTAATATTATCACCAATTTCATTTAGAATGAGGTATTCTAGGAGTTTAAAGCAGGCGCTTAGTAAAGCAATATGACCGATAGGTACCAGACTAAACCCCGACTTCAGGATGTAGGTGATCTTTTTCTTCTTAAATTTCTTTGGTATAAGATCGCTCATAAGTTGGGTACATAAGCTGTTCATAGGTTATGTACAGTCTTGTAATCATGAATTCCAAGTCGTACTCGTCCCGGGCGATAACCACCTGGTCATCAGCGAAGTTCAGGGACTCCCATGCCTCCAAATCACGTTTACTAATCTTTTAGGGCCAATGTTAAACAAAAGTGGTGACAAACTACACTCTTATCTTAGTCTTTTCATGGTATTGATTGGTTCTGACAGTTCTTTTCCCATTTTTACAAACAGTATATTGTTTGTGTTGTCATTTTCTAATGGCTATTAAATGAGGGTTTGTTTCAGTAATTGTTAACACTTGCCACAGTTTGCACCTATGAATGCTTTCTTCAAATCGATAAATCCTTTGAGCGACGATTTCCACTGAAGTGGTTATGCGTATAAGTAGAATTTGTGTTTATGGGGTAGGTACAGAGAATCGACATGAATTGTTCCTCTCAAGCTGTTTAGTTGACAAAAAATTCCCAATTGTGTTTCTGACACTGGGTCTTTGTCTGCTTTGAGATGTGCATTTGCTCTTCGTTTCTGTTGAATAGCTTCTTGTAGTTTTTCGAGAGTTTGACAATAAATGTCGCTATGATTGTCGTTTTCATACTTTGAGAATGATTTGATCGGTACTAACAGTGTGCGGCTGTAATTACACACGTTGTACTGAACCTAAGACAATGACAATAGCCGTCAATGCAATATATGCGCATCTAACATGCGTGCAAGTTTCAACCTGATCGAAGCGACATAGGCGGTGTGTACTGTTGGAACCAGGCATCAGCAGTGTCTTTCGGGAAACGTAGCAACCACTCTGTCCATTCTGTCATTTTGGCAGTTGAACATTTGCTCAATCGTAAATAATTTATCATCAGTGAAAAAGATGTCTTTTAGCTCCGCCGGAGAGAAGCGTTTTAGAAGTTTGCGACATCTCTAAGTGGCCTTCATCTGTTCTGGCAATGTGTCAATTTTCATCGTGATGCTACGAAGCTGCCAAATATGTTTGACGATTCTGTGCATGGATTCATGGCTAATATTCAACTGTTTAGCCATTTTTCTGAGACTCCTCTTGGAATTTTGGCGAATTTTTTGTTGGACACGCTTGTCAGTGGTGGGAGTCATGGCAGTGTTTAGTCTTTCACTTCTGGGACGATCCTCGATACTGCCAGTCTCCCAATAACGACGGATTGTGCATTGTCTAGCGCAGCCTCAAAATCTTGACATGGTCTACGTCGTACATCATTACTTGAGAACATACAAAACAATCCTTTGGATTTCTGGAGTGTCTTTAGTAACAATAACGAACATGGAAAAGTTAGGCTCCCGGACTTTTATGACATCCTGTATGAGGAACCACAAGTGGTACAATATTTAAAGCTCAAACGGTTAACATGGTCAGAGTATGTCCAAAGGATGCTGAATAATAGAGTACCAAAGAAGCTACTACAAGAACATCCTGGAGGTAGGAAACTGGTTGTCAAAGCCAGAAGGTGATGGGAGAATGAGGTGCGGCAGAATGCCAGGAACTGCAAATGTTTCAACTGCAAACTGGAAAAGATTGTCAGAAGACGAAGATGGATGGAAGAGGAAAATTGAGGATGCCAATGTTAGAATTCGGCTGTAGCGCCATTGGATGGACGGATGAACCTTTTATACAGCATTGCACAGACCATTCAATCAAAAATAAATTGAAAATATTTAAAAATGTTACGAAAATGTAAAATAAATTATTGGTTAATTTAGACTCAACATGTCATTGTAAATTGAAAATAACTATTGATATTCTTAAGTAAATAAGTAATTTCAATGTAAACAAAATTAATCTATCAAAATAAGATTATGTTTAATCTTTATTTTTTTTCTGATTTTGTTTTAGGTTCAACGTAAATTTAAAACGCGCGAAGCTGAAGAACGCGAAAAAGAAGATTTAGTAAAACAAGACACTTTAATTCTCTCTCAAAATAAAGGCAACCCAAAATTAAAAGATCTGTACATCCGTCCGAACATAGTAACGAAACGTATGACCGGATCGTTAGAGGCTCATACGAACGGTTTTCGTTACACATCGGTTCGCGGTGATAAAGTAGACATCCTTTACAATAACATCAAAAATGCCTTCTTTCAACCTTGCGATGGTGAAATGATAATTTTATTACATTTCCATCTAAAACACGCTATTATGTTTGGTAAAAAGAAACATGTTGACGTCCAATTCTATACAGAAGTGGGTGAGATTACAACTGATTTAGGAAAACACCAGCATATGCATGATCGAGACGATTTGGCAGCCGAACAATCTGAAAGAGAACTAAGACACAAATTAAAAACGGCTTTTAAAAGTTTTTGTGAGAAAGTTGAAAGTATGACAAAGTCAGAAATCGAATTTGATACCCCGTTTCGAGAATTAGGTTTTCCAGGAGCGCCTTTTCGTTCTACTGTATTATTACAACCGACTTCCGGTTGTTTGGTTACTTTAACAGAGTGGCCACCTTTTGTTATCACGTTAGAAGACGTCGAATTGGTTCATTTTGAAAGGGTACAGTTTCATTTGAAGAATTTCGATATGGTGTTTGTATTTAAAGATTATCATAGAAGAACGGCGATGGTTAATGCGATTCCCATGAATATGTTGGATCATGTTAAGGAATGGTTAAATTCGTGCGATATTCGATACTCGGAAGGAGTACAATCATTGAATTGGGCGAAAATTATGAAAACAATTACTGATGATCCGGATGGATTTTTTGAAAGTGGCGGTTGGACCTTTTTGGACCCAGAAACTGACGATGAAGAAGAAGCTCAAGATGAACAAACCGAAGATGAAGATGAAGTGTATGAGCCGTCTGATGTTGAGAGTGGTTCAGAAGAATCTGATGAAGATTCGGAATATTCTGAGGGTGATACTGAAAGTGATAGTGCTTCTGAGGAGGATTTAGGTTCGGATGAGGAGTCTGGGAAAGATTGGTCTGATTTAGAAAGAGAAGCTGAAGAGGAAGATAGAGAAAGAAATCGTTATGATGAACAAGATACCACTAATCCCAGAGGTGTTAAAAAACCTGATAGATATGCGGATCGGCATAAAAGTAAACACGACAAGCATAAATTAAATAAATCTCATGATAAACATAGATCTTCTGATAAACATCATCGAAGTTCGAATGATAAACATAGATCGTCTAAACATTCCTCATCGCCGAATAAGAACTCTTCGTCTTCGCGACATGGTTCTAGTTCGAAACATAATAGTAGCCATGATAGGCATTCAAAGAAGAGTTCCCCAGGTAAACATAAGAGTTCTCACCATAATGATAGAAAAAGAAGTAGAGATGATGATAGCGAAGACAGACACAAGTCAAAAAAATCGAGAAAGTAAATTAAGGGAAAAGACGACCATGTCTTTTTTTTTGTATGTTATTTTTAATTATTGCTGTAAGAATTAAGATAAATGAACTTACTTTCTTTTTTCACATATATTATGGCTGTTTCATTGTAACTTTTATTGTAAAAGCAGGATTACTTAAAAGAAAACGGTTGAATATCGAAATTATCCTCTCAGTTTATAACCTAAATCGGTATTTATTTAATGTTACGTTTAGCGTTTTTAATTGAAGTATCAAAAAGTGTTTCTTTTTCTTATTGTCACTACTCGTTTATGTGTTAATTTTGTTTTTTCATCGTTAAAGAAAGTAAAATTAGATTTTCACTTAAATTTTTGAGTTTTTTAATTTTAGTATCTTTAAATACACCATATTAAATATTTTTTCAAAAATAAATTTTTATTTTAGTTCAACACTGTCATACATGGCAAATATCCCAAGAATTTTTACAAACAGTTAATATTAATCTATTATTGTTTGTTGTAGAAAAGTAACCAATAATAAATAAATAGAAATTTAACCTTTAATTTCGCAATTGGCAATAGAAACGATCCTCGGACAAAAGATGGCGTTAGTTAAAAGTTATTGAACTTAAAATTTATATTCCCAAGTTCATTATTAACTTTTTTGTATTAAAACCATATAACTTGACTAGAATAACTTCAACTAGAATTAGCACTAAATCTAGATCTAGAAACCTCAAATGTTTCTAGGTTTAGTGTAGTGTAGCAATAAGAAAAAAAGATACAGTGACATGTACAATGACCTCTTGTATCAAAAACGTTACTCATGGGATCCTAAAATGTGATTACAAAACAATAAATATTATCCATTATCAACCACCCACATAGACGAAATAGATGATTCGACACTGCTAATGTAAAACTAGATAGTGCTAATACAAGACAAGTTGCTGTTTACAGAAGATTATTTAACGTTTGCAAAAAATACAACACTAATTACCGATGGCAGAAGACTAAATATTGTTAACAGAATACAAAAACTGCTTTAGAAGATGAGATAATGCCAATGGAAAACTAGATACTGCTTGTAGAAGACTACTTATTGCTTGTAGAGGAACTAAATACTACTAATAACAGACTAGGTGCTGCAAGTGGAAGATATAAATGCAATACTACTCATTGGTTGTTGATCACAGAACAAACTTAACATTTGCACATGATTAGTTATTGCTAATAGAAGACTAATTACTGATGGGAGGAGATTAGATTCTACTAACAGAATGCAAGATCTGTTTTCAGAAGACGATATAGTGCTAATATAAGACTAGATCCTACTAGTAGAAGAACAGAATAGTTGTAAAGAAGTAGATGCTAAAAATAAAAGAGATTAGAAAAGCTAACATAAAACTATAAAATACCAGATCTTCCTGATAAAAGACTATGGCACGGAGTAGACTGGATACTGTTGGCAGAAGACCAGATACTGACGGCAGAACACTAGATGAATAATAGAATTTTGGATCTGCTTGCAGAATACAGCTTACTTGATTAGATACTAGTAGCAGAAGTCTAGATGCTGGGATAAAAAGATGTGATCAAATCCCTAATTTTTACACATTTCTATCTCTGCCACTTAGTGAATGCTTTATTTTTAAAATCTTTAGTATCTCTCCAATCAATGTTTGGTAGATGCGTTAGGGATCCCAGTGTTCCTACGTGGACAAGTATCCAACGTAACATAACTAATTTACTAAATGCTGTTGATTTTTTTCCCATATTAATACGCTTTTATTTAACCAAAGAATTATCACTATCAAATATATATACCAGACAGCATGAAAATCTCTAAAAACGATAAAATGTCGCTTAGTCAAGTGATGTATAACGCGGTCCAATTAATTACCATAGTCGAACTTCTAAAAGATCTCCTAACACCAGTTATAACACAAATTCAACAATTCGTCGCAAATTCCCTACTTTCCAATTTTATCAATGGATAACAATAACCATGAAAGCACCGTTCTGAACGGGAACACGAATGGACCAAACTAAAGAATCAACGAACGGAAATCATGGAATTTCTCTATNTTAGTTATTGCTAATAGAAGACTAATTACTGATGGGAGGAGATTAGATTCTACTAACAGAATGCAAGATCTGTTTTCAGAAGACGATATAGTGCTAATAGAAGACTAGATCCTACTAGCAAAAGAACAGAATACTTGTTAAGAACTAGATGCTAAAAGTAAAAGAGATTAGTAAAGCTAACATAAAACTAGATACTTCAGATAGGACATTATGAAATACTAGATCTTCCTTATAGAAGACTATACTGCTAGAAGGAGACAGGATACTGTTGGCAGAAGACCAGATACTGACAGCAGAACACTAGATGAATAATAGAATCATATCTGCTTGCAGAATACAGCTTAGTTGATTAGATACTGGTAACAGAAGTCTAGACACATTTCCATCACTGCCACTTAATCAATGCTTTATTTTCAAAATCTTGACTATCTTTCCAATCAACCTTTGGTAGATGCATTAAGGATGACGCATCCATAATTTCATTCCCCATGGATAAGTATCCAGCATAACATAACCAATTTACTAAATGCTGTTGACTATTTCCCATTAAATTATTAAAACGCTTTTATTTAACCAAAGGAAACCTTATCACTTATCAAATATAATAATAAACTAAGAATACATTTGTTATAGGATGTAATATAATGATACACCTGAATATTTCTTAGATAAACTTCAAACTACTTTATTAATATTTTCGTGTTACAAATTACTATGACTCTAGTTTTCTTGTTCGTAACCGCCATAATCGTTTTTACCTACATCTTGCTACTTGTTGAAAAGTGTTATTCTTAGTTCCTAGTTACCAACAGCTTACAATAAAAAGTCACTATGTTATAACAAAATTTAAACGATATCGACGACTATCGTAAATTAACTAAATTCTATATGGAAGAAGTGCTTGAAGATCAATCGAATGCCTTTTCAAGAGTCTAATTCTAAATACATATCTAAACACATTCTAAATGTCTAAATTATAAGACATTTGCCCATTTCACTAACTGAGGAGGAAATATTCAACAAACCCATAAACTTCCAATTGTTAGATTATTTATCAAAAAAACAATACCAACATGCGCAATTGAACTGAAACCAGAAGAAAACACAAAAGACATATACAATACCAAATCCATTTTTCAATGCATAATTAGCGTTGAAGCGAAACATACCACAATGCTATCGATGTTAGGAATTTGGTCATATAGCTTCAAACAGCCGAAATGTGTTAAATGTGAGAAAAATCATTAATTAAAAACTGCATGAAGGATAAAAAAGATACACAAAGATGTGCTAATTGCGGCGATAATCATCTGGCGAATTATAGAGGTTGTACGGTTCATCAAAATATGCAGCAACGAAGTGCACCTACTCAAAATGCAAATATGAATTCTCAAAGAAATAATGATCATACCACCACAAAATTTACAAATTTTAAAACAACAAAACATTCAACACCAAAATGTTCTTCATCCCTCACATCCACAATTACAGGTACCATAATCAAACTTCTAAAAGATCTCCTTACACCAGTTATAACACAAATTCAACAATTCGTCGCAAATTCCCTACTTTCCAATTTTATCAATGGATAACAATAACCATGAAAGCACCGTTCTGAACGGGAACACGAATGGACCAAACTAAAGAATCAACGAACGGAAATCATGGAATTTCTCTATCATTATAACATTCAAAAAGCATGTATTACTGAAACATGTTTAAAGCAAGGTGAAAGATGGATACTAGGATACCACGTATACGTACATCTAAAACAAGAATAAGTAAAAGAGGAATTCAACATGATTACACCAAAAGACTTAGTGAAAAGTTCACTAAAATTTAAAAAACTGAATTAGCATCAAAACGGAGTTAAAGCATATGCTGACATAAATATATCAAGCACAAAAGAAGACAAAATTTAACCTCGATAAACTTAAACAATCAGATAGAGAAAATACTCAAAGAAAAATGTAGTGAAACACCAACTGAATTAGAGGAGAGTCGAAAACATTTGGCACACTTTCAAAACAACAATTACAGCCATACAAACAGAAACATTACAAGACAGTGTAGGAATTATAAAAAATTCCTCATCATAGATGTCAGAACAAATTTTAGAACTGATGGACACTCGAAGATCTCAAAAAAATCAAAATGAAGCATATCAGGAAAGTGAAAGGAGACTTACTAAGAAAACATGACCACTAATATATACAGAAATGTAAAGGAAGTCACAAATATGCATGAAAGATTCACTACAATGACTCTAATAGATGATAATAATCAGATAGTAACTAGTCCAGAAGATGTAGCATGTATATGGGAAATATACATTCAGGAGCTCTTTGATGACGAAAGAACAGAACCGCAGATGAATGCAACCCAAGAAATAATACTTGACATGGTAATATCAGAAGTTACAAAAACGGCTAACACGCCAAAGACACGAAAAACCCCAGGTCCAGACGAAATATATGTAGAAATGATAAATCTTATAAATTTAATGAAGAAAACCTTCAGACATTAACACTGCTAATTAATAAAATATTTAGCACGGGAACCTTCCCAGAAGACTGGCTCAGATCAACGTTTGTCCCCATACCCAAGAAAAATAAAGCAAATAGATGCTCACAGTTTAAGTTAATTAGTCTAATGAGTCACGCGAGACTTAGTATAAAGGAAGCACTGTTTGACTTTTAGATACTGCTACAAAAGTGTCGAGATCAATGCAAAGACATGTTGCTCTGTTTTAATGCTTCATAATTTTTCAATATGTCCTCGAAAATATTGAGGAAGTCAGAGAATATGAATCAGAGTCAACAGAGAATATGTAACCAACTTAAAGCACGCAGATGACACAGTCATTATTGCAGACAATGCTGAGGCATTGCAACGAGTTTTGTTACGTCGTGACAAGGGAAGGAGATACTCTAGGGTTAAAAATTAATATAAACAAACTAAATTAATGGTAAGAACCAGATAGAACTCGTACACAGATTCCAGTATCTCGCTTACAGATGATCTCGACCACGAGGTTGAAGTGCGAGCTCGTATAGAATATGCCAGATTTGCTTTTCTAAGAATGAAGATATTCCTAGCAAATTCCACCTTGTCACTGGATGCTCAATACCGACTTGTGAAAACGTACATCTATTCACTACTGTTATATGGAGTGGAAGCATTGAGTCTTGGAATTAATGATATGAGGCGGATAAAACTCTTTGAAATGTGGGTTTTCCGAAGAATGTAGAAGATCTCTTGGGAGGAGCACGTTACCAATGATGAGGTCTTAAGAAAGATGGAAACTGACAGAGAACTCTTAAATATGATAAAATCCCGGAAAACAAGTTATCTAGGGCATATTTATAGAGGGAAAAAATACAACATGAAGCTTGAAAGAAATAGGGGGCCAGGGAGGAGAAAATGCTAGTAGTTGAAGAATGTAAGGGACAGGTGACCTTAAGAAGAGGAGTGAAGTAGTAACACATTATGCCTTAGGACAGAAAAACATCCACGTCCGACTTAAAAGAAAACTACCACAAGATTTATTCACCAATAGTATACATAAGCAGCGTAAATTATAGTAAGTAACTGTAAATATTGTTAATGTTGACCTAAACTTACTAATATTAAAAAAAATAAAAACATAACCTCAAACTTTGACACAAACGTCAAAATGAAATAAATCACCATGGTAACGGCATGTCAAAAACTTTAAACAAAAAATTATGTTATTCACAACATTTTCGTACATCTTTCTGCCGATTTAATAAGAAATAAAACTAAAACTAGAAATTTTAGCAAAATGAGTTAAATAAATTTTTTTTAATGAAACTTCAAGAAGTGTCACTTGAAAAAGACGCGTAGGAGGTAGCTCCATCTAGAGAAATTCATAAACATTAATTTTTTTATAATAACTTTATTAAATTTTTGTTATATTAACTCTTAATTAAATCGAAACTGATCGATTTTTTTAAATATAAACATAGTTTTTATTAAATTTTTATGAATTATTTTAAATTTATTAATTACATTTTTTTTGTCACCCCCATCTCGTGGTTATTCTCCATATTAATCGTATTTTTGACATTTAGAAAAATTTCGTAACAAAAATTATGAATTTTTACAAAAAAAAGGCGCGATTCATCCAAAAGAAACGTTTAAAGACATTTTTGAACATCCTAACCGTTTGCTCAAACCGATTTTAGACGACACGAAACGATTTTTATCTCGGAATGAAGTTTCAGACATAACCTAAGTTTTATATGTCAATTTAAAAATATTTGTAAGTTGATTTATTTTACATAAAATTTAATTTAATCGCCATTTGAATCATTTTAGATTATTTACGCGTCAAAGACGTACAGTCTTACCTAAAATTTCTAGTTTTTACGAGTTAAATAATCCTTGAAAAAGTTAGGTTAGGTTGCGAAACATGTACAACACAATTTTTACAACGCAATAACAACTGATTAGTTAAAACTAGCTAATATACGAAAACAATTTTGAATATTTATTTAATTTAAATATTGTTATTTGAAACAGCTATCCAACAAAAGATGGCGCTGGTGCGAAAAGTAATTTAATAAGTAATTTATTTATTAATCTATTTATTTTAAAATTACTTATTTAGGTCATAATATATTGAACATAAGGTTTTATTAAACATTTTTTTTCAAATTATTATTTTAAAATAACATTTTAAAAGAAAAAAATAAGTAGTACCAACAATAAAATCTATAAATAACTACTTCAATCATATGATTTTGACGTTTAAAATATAAACACTCTCCAAATGGTAACTCAAGAAATGCATCCAAAAGAAACTGAAAATAACGGTGAAGAAAATACGATTGAAGATGAAGAAATGGATGAGGATTACGAAGATATGACGGAAGAAGGTACGAAATCTTTCTTATTAATGAATGAGTGATTAATAACTTAATGTCGTTTTAAGAGTTTAATTCGATAAATAGTCAATTGGATGAGTTAAGCTCGGCGTTGGATGATATGGAGCAAAAAAACGATGATATCCACGCCCAGTTGTTAGAATTACTCGAAGCTAATCGAGCTGTTAGAAAGCAAATGCAAGAACAGACTGGAACTACAAAGGATAGTAGTAAAAATGAATAGAAATATGTTAAATTTTGGTGTGTTTGTAGTTTATAGCCTTAATCATTCCTACTGCGTTTTTCAACAGTATTTTATTTGTTATAAATGTGTTGTTGATTGAATTAAAATATATTTTAAAGAATATTTAATGTTGACAGATTCATCAAGACATTTTTAAAAACATTTTCATTAATTTTCGTAATAATCACAACATTATCTTTTTCATTTTTATTATGATCTAAAATTAATTGGCCCCTTGTTTCATATCCGTGTAATTCTACAGTTGCATGAAATGACTTGGTTAATTCAAGACATGCAGGGTTCACAAAAGCAGCTGCTAAAAATGCATCACAAGGTAACCAATATTCAAAATCTTTTTTATGGGTATAAATATTCCTTTCAGCTTCTGTTAAAAGTTGAATTGGCCTTAAATTAATCTTTCCAAATACGTTCCATCTCCAATCAAACGTTATTTTGGGTTTTAGACAAGTTTCCCAGGGTAATATCGTGATGGGACATTTTGAATCATTTAAAACTATATGAGCAGCTTCTGGATCAACGTGAAAATTATATTCCGCAGTTTTCGTTATATTTCCAATGGCTAAATTAAAAAATTTAATTGATTTAATTTGTTTAAATCATTTTCTAACCTTTGTAATTTCCACCCATTATTAAAATTTCATGAAGTAATTCTGTAAAATCGGGAAATAACTTTATTGTTAATGCTGGGTTTGTTAATGGTCCTAAAACCATTAAAGAAACATCTCCATTTAATTTTTTCGCAATTGAATACATCCCAATTGGACTTGGTTCGGATTTAATTAAATCTAAATTGGGTTCCACATCAACTGAAAGATCTCCAAAACCATCATTACCATGAAAATTTGTTTTTAATTTGGCGTGTTTTATTAATTCATCTTTAACTCCTCGATAAACAGGAATCTACGAAAATATGTTTATACATAAAACTAAATTTACTATCAAAGTTTACATCTGTGCGTTTTGTTATTTGTAAAAGTCTCATGACGTTTATGCAAACGTTTTCAATCGAAGTGTTTCCCATACTACAGCAAATGGCTTCGATTTTAACCAGTTTTTCTTGGTCTGCTTTTAGAAGTATTAAAAGAGCTAGGGCATCGTCGGTGCCGACGTCACAATCTAATATTATACGCTTCATTTTGTTCAAATTGTAACTGTTTAATGGAGCACTTGAATAAAACTGAATTCAGAAACGTTCGCTACATTCTCTCAAGGACTTTCATTATTACTTCTATCAAAACAAACACCTAATCTTAAGTGCTATAAAATAATTTTGTGATAATAAATATGCTGACAATGTGGCTGAGGAACGTAGTTTTATTTGCATAAAAAAATAGGTTAATTTTTTTTATTAAAATTATTTAATTAATTTAGAATGCTAATATAATTTGCTAATACAGTAAAACTTCGATATAATGAACCTTGTTAGAACGGACTTCGCTTAAATTGTATTTTAGACTGTCTCGAAAGAAAATCCATTGGCAGAAAAAATTTTTTCTGTCAAAAACTTCATTTTTGTAACGCTCTCGGTGCTGGGATTCTGAAAAGTACATTTCCAATCTGCGCGCATGATAACTCCCATATTTATCAATGGATCAAAAAAATTTTCTTTTAAGTTAGTATCATCTTACTCTAGGAATGTACGTAGCCGTTTTTCGATGTATCTAAAGTTGTCTGTTTTTATACAAGTTTTGGTATAATTCAAGAATCATCATGTCGCTTAAAAATCGACAATTTTCGAGTGAAATACGGTTGTTTCTAGGTTTTCGCCGCAAAACGACTAAAATGTCGTTGTTTACCATCTACAAACTAAAGATAATCTAAAATCTATACCTGAAGTTCCTGAATACTAGATACTGTTGGCAAAAGACTAATTATTGCTATCAGAAGATTAAATACTGCCAGTAAAAGACTAAAAACTGCTTGGAAAGAGGAAATACTATTTCAAAAAGTTACCTATTGCTTCTTCCAGAACGCTAAACACTGCTATTAAAGGTTTTGACCTACTTGGACAGGCGGAATACTGCTTCCAAGACTACTTATTGCTTTCAAAGTCTTTAATAATTGTTTAGAAAAGAGATATGCTTTCCAAAAAGCTACCTACTGCTTCCAGAATGTTAGATACTGCTGGAAAAGACTAATAACTGATTGATAAGAAGAGATACGCTCTCTAAAAAAGGTACCTACTGCTTCCAAAATGCTAGATACTGGTGGAAAAGATTATAATCTGCTTGGAGAAGACTAGATAGTGCTAACAAACAACTACAAACTGATTGGAAAGATGAGATACTGTTTCCATAAGACTACTTACTACTAGGAGAAGACTAAATACTGCTGGGAAAAACTATTATCTACTTGGGAATTTTCTCGATATCTATGAATCTAAGAGCAAAAGTGGAAGAATGCAATATCGTTAAGAATAAAATTTGACACAGCTCTTGCTCTAAAATGTTTTTTTGTAATATACTCAGATTCCTCAGTGTTACCCCCAACTTTGAAAATACAGTGAATTCATCAAATTTTCATATTTTTGTGTTTTTCTTAACATTGATGCATCTAAGAGCAAAAGTGCAAGAGAGTAATATTGTTAAGAATAAAATTTGCAACAACTTTTGTTCTAAAAGGTTTTTTATAACCCGCTCCGTTTCCAAAGTGTTACCATTGATAACTTGAAAAAGCAACAAATTCATCAAATTTTCATATTTTCGTATTTTTCTCGATTTTGACGTATCTAAGAGCAAAAGTGTAAGAGAACAATATTGTTAAGAATAAAATTTGCTAAAACTTTTGTTGTAAAAGTTTTTTTATAACCTGCTCCGATTCCAAAGTGTTACCATTGATAACTTGAAAAAGCAACAAATTCATCAAATTTTTATATTTTTGTATTTTTCTCAATTCTGACGCATCTAAGAGCAAAAGTGTAAAAGAACAATATTGTTAAGAATAAAATTTGCTACAATTTTTGTTGTAAAAGTCTTTTTATAATCTGCTCCGATTCCAAAGTGTTACCATTGATAACTTGAAAAAGCAACAAATTCATCAAATTTTCATATTTTCGTATTTTTCTCGATTTTGACGCATCTAAGAGCAAAAGTGTAAAAGAACAATATTGTTAAGAATAAAATTCGCTACAACTTTTGTTGTAAAAGCTTTTTTATAACCTGCTCCGATTTCAAAGTGTTACCATTGATAACTTGAAATAGCAACAAATTCATCAAATTTTCATATTTTCGTATTTTTCTCGATTTTGACGCATCTAAGAGCAAAAGTGTTAACGAACAATATTGTTAAGAATAAAATTTGCTACAACTTTTGTTGTAAAGGCTTTCTTATAACCTGCTCCGATTCCAAAGTGTTACCATTGATAACTTGAAAAAGCAACAAATTCATTAAATTTTCATTTTCTCCATTTTGACGCATCTAACAATAAGAGCAAAAGTGTAAAAGAACAATATTGTTAATAAAATTTACTATAACTTTTGTTGTGAAAGTTATTTTATAACCTGCTCCGATTCCAAAGTGTTACCATTGATAACTTGAAAAAGCAACAAATTCATCAAATTTTTATATTTTCGTATTTTTCTCAATTCTGATGCATCTAAGAGCAAAAGTGTTAAAGAACAATATTGTTAAGAATAAAATTTGCTACAACTTTTGTTGTAAAAGTTTTTTTATAACCTACTCCGATTTCAAAGTGTTACCATTGATAACTTGAAAAAGCAACAAATTCATCAAATTTTCATATTTTCGTATTTTTCTCGATTTTGACGCATCTAAGAGCAAAAGTGTAAAAGAACAGTATTGTTAAGAATAAAATTCGCTACAACTTTTGTTGTAAAAGCTTTTTTATAACCTGCTCCGATTCCAAAGTGTTACCATTGATAACTTGAAAAAGCAATAAATTCATCAAATTTTCATATTTTCGTATTTTTCTCGACTTCGACGCATCTAAGAGCAAAAGTGTGCAAGAACAATATTGTTAACAATAAAATTTGCTACAACTTTTGTTGTAAAAGTTTTTTTATAACCTGCTCCGATTCCAAAATGTTACCATTGATAACTTGAAAAAGCAACAAATTCATCAAATTTTCATATTTTCGTATTTTTCTCGATTTTGACGTATCTAAGAGCAAAAGTGTAAGAGAACAATATTGTTAAGAATAAAATTTGCTAAAACTTTTGTTGTAAAAGTTTTTTTATAACCTGCTCCGATTCCAAAATGTTACCATTGATAACTTGAAAAAGCAATAAATTCATCAAATTTTCATATTTTCGTATTTTTCTCGATTTTGACGCATCTAAGAGCAAAAGTGTTAAAGAACAATATTGTTAAGAATAAAATTTGCTACAACTTTTATTGTAAAAGTTTTTTTATAATCTCCGATTCCAAAGTGTTACCATTGATGACTTGAAAAAGCAACAAATTCATTAAATTTTCATATTTTCGTATTTTTCTCGATTTTGACGCATCTAAGAGCAAAAGTGTAAAAGGACAACATTGTTAAGAATAAAATTTGCTACTACTTTTGTTGTAAAAGTTTTTTTATAACCTGCTCCGATTCCAAAGTGTTACCATTGATAACTCGAAAAAGCAACAAATTCATCAAATTTTCATATTTTCGTATTTTTCTCGATTTTGACGCATCTAAGAGCAAAAGTGTAAAAGAACAGTATTGTTAAGAATAAAATTCACTACAACTTTTGTTGTAAAAGCTTTTTTATAACCTGCTCCGATTTCAAAGTGTTACCATTGATAACTTGAAAAAACAACAAATTTTCATATTTTCGTATTTTTCTCGATTTGGACGCATGTAAGAGCAAAAGTGCAACAGGACAATATTGTTAAGAATAAAGTTTGTTACAACTTTTGTTGTAAAAGTTTTTTTATAACCTGCTCCGATTCCAAAGTGTTACCATTGATAACTTGAAAAAGCAACAAATTCATCAAATTTTCATATTTTCGTATTTTTCTCGATATTGACGCCTCTAAGAGCAAAAGTGTAAGAGAACAATATTGTTAAGAATAAAATTTGCTACAACTTTTGTTCTAAAAGTTTTTTTGTAATATGCTCCTATTTCCCAGTGTTACCATCAACAACTTGGAAAATACAGCGAATTGATCAAATTTTTATATTTTTGTATTTTTCTTGATATTGACCCATCTAAGAGCAAAGGTGTAAGAGAACAATATTGTTAAGAACAAAATTTGCTACAACTTTTGTTCTAAAATTTTTTTTGTAGTATACTTCTATTTACCATCAACAACTTGGAAAATACAGCGAATTGATCAAATTTTCATATTTTTATATTTTTCTTGATACTGACGCATCTAAGAGCAAAATTACAAGAGAGCAATATTGTTAAGAATAAAATTTGCTACAACTTTTTTGTAAAAGCTTTTTTATAACCTGCTCCGATTTCAAAGTGTTACCATTGATAACTTGAGAAAGCAACAATTCATCTAATTTTCATATTTTCGTATACTTCCAGTGTCTATGCATGAGAGAGCCAAAGTGTAAGAGAGTAATATGGTTAACAATGAATTTTGCTACAACATTTTTGCTTAGTTTTGTTATGACACTCCAATTCTCGAGTGTTCCATTAACTTGGGAGTGTCGACACTCTTTTCCCCATATTAATCCGTTACATCGAGGTTTTACTGTATAATGTAATAATAAAAAGCCAATAATTTGTGCGTATTCAATTTTATTTACACAAAAAAATATTTTGTTATATATTTGTGCCGTGCAGTAAAAGTATTAACAAGAAAATCTTCTCCACTAAACAACACACTTAGTTACCATTTTTTTAACATTTTTCCAGCATTGTGCATTTTATTGGTGCCGGTAGTGGGTTTATACAGCACGGGGTGTAAATATGCCATGGTTGCACGCAAGGTGGATAAGCGTATACAGAATGGATCGTCGGTGTACCACAGTTTATGATACACTTTGACGCAGGCGGGGCTGAGTTCATGGGCATCTTACGAAGTTTCTTTTTTCACTTTTCTTGATTATCGATTATGTTCTTTTTTGTTGTTTCTTTAATCTTTCTTAAACCGCACGGCGTTTTACACTTTAAAATTTGAAATTTTGAATTAATTGGGCCGAAAAATTTGTTGTGCCAAAAATTTGATGTTACAGTTTGTTGAGTTTGTTTGATTTTGAAAAATTTGAAAATCGTGACATGACTATTTTGATTTAAAAATTTTTTTTATGTTATTCCATCTCTTATCGAATAATTATTATCAATTTAATTATTAATTATCAACATTTATGTTAAAGATTATGCAAGGTTGAGTTGAAAAAATCAGAACTCAAAAAGTTTAAGATTTCAAGAAATGGTCTTCAATATATTTAATTCTAAATAAATTTCCTTTAATTTGCTTTTTATTTCATGGTGATATCTTAATTAGCTTTTGAGATACGAAAAGATTAATTAGTATTACCCTAACATTTATGGCTAGGCAGAGTAGCATTCAAAAATCATAATTCATAAATTTTAAGATTCCAAGAAATGATCTTTACAATATTAAATTCCAAATAAATTTACTTTAAATTGCTATGTATTTCATAATGATATCTCACTCTGTTTTTGAGATACGTAAAGATTAATTATCCTAACATTTATGTTTAAGATTATGCAAGGTTTAGTTAAAAAAATTATAACTCATAAATTTTAAGATTGCAAGAAATGGTCTTCATTATATTAAATCATAAATAAATTTCCTTTAAATTGCTTTTTATTTCATGGTGATATCGTAATTACTTTTTGAGATACGAAAAGATTAAGTAGTATTACCCTAACATTTATGGTTATGCAGAGTTGCTTTCAAAAAATCATAACATCAAAATTTGAAGATTTCAAGAAATGATCTTTAAAATATTAAATTCCAAATAAATTTGCTTTAAATTGCTGTTTATTTCATAACGATATCTCAATTTGTTTTTGAGATACGTAAAGATTAATTATCCTAACATTGATATTTAAGATTATGCAAGGTTTAGTTCAAAAAATCATAACTCATAAATTTTAAGATTGCAAGAAATGGTCTTCATTATATTAAATCCTAAATAAATTTCCTTTAAATTGCTTTTTATTTCATGGTGATATCTTAATTACTTTTTGAGATACGAAAAGATTAAGTAGTATTACCCTAACATTTATGGTTATGCAGAGTTGCTTTCAAAAAATAATAACACCAAAATTTGAAGATTTCAAGAAATGATCTCCAAAATATTAAATTCTAAATAAATTTGCTTTAAATTGCTGTTTATTTCATAACGATATCTCAATTTGTTTTTGAGATACGTAAAATTAATTATCCTAATATTTATGTTTAAGATTATGCAAGGTTGAATTCAAAAAATCATAACTCATAAATTTTTAAACTCCAAGAAATGGGCTTTAATATATTAAATTCTAAATAAATTTCCTTTAAATCGCTTTTTATTTCATGGTGATATCTTAATTAGTTTTTGAGATACGAAAAGATTAATTAGTATTGCCCTAACATTTGTGGTTATACAGAGTTGCATTCAAAAAATCATAACACCAAAATTTGAAGATTCCAAGAAATGATCTTTAAAATATTAAATTCCAAATAAATTTACTTTAAATTGCTGTTTATTTCATAACGATATCTCAATTTGTTTTTGAGATACGTAAAAATTAAATATCCTAACATTTCTGTTTAAGATTATGCAAGGTTGAATTCAAAAAATCATAACTCATAAATTTTAAGATTCCAAGAAATGGGCTTCAATATATTAAATTCCAAATAAATTTCCTTTAAATTGCGTTTTATTTTATGGTGATATCTTAATTAGTTTTTGAGATACGAAAAGATTAACTAGTATTACCCCAACATTTATGGTTATGCAGAGTTGCATTCAAAAAATCATAACATCAAAATTTGAAGATTCCAAGAAATGTGCTTCAATATACTAAATTTTAAATAAATTTGCTTTATATTGCTTTTTATTTCATGGTGATATCTTAATTAGTTTTTGAGATTCGAAAAGATTATTTAGTATTACCCTAACATTTATGGTTATGCAGAGTTGCATTCAAAAAATCATAACACCAAAATTTGAAGATACCAAGAAATGATCTTTAAAATATTAAATTCCAAATAAATTTACTTTAAATTGCTGTTTATTTCATAACGATATCTCGATTTGTTTTTGAGATACGTAAAAATTAATTATCCTAATATTTATGTTTAAGATTATGCAAGGTTGAATTCAAAAAATCATAACTCATAAATTTTAAGACTCCAGAAAATGGGCTTCAATATATTAAATTCTAAATAAATTTCCTTTAAATTGCTTGTTATTTCATGGTGATATCTTAATTAGTTTTTGAGATACGAAAAGATTAATTAGTATTACCCTAACATTTATGGTTATGCAGAGATGCCTTCAAAAAATCATAACACCAAAATTTGAAGATTTCAAGAAATGATCTTTAAAATATTAAATTCCAAATAAATTTCCTTTAAATTGCTTTTTATTTCATGGTGATATCTTAATTAGTTTTTGAGATACGAAAAGATTAATTAGTATTACCCCAACATTTATGGTTATGCAGAGTTGCATTCAAAAAATCATAACACCAAAATTTGAAGATTCTAAGAAATGATCTTTAAAATATTCTAAATAAATTTACTTTAAATTGCTGTTTATTTCAGGAAGATGTGTCAATCAGTTTTTGAGATACTCTTCAATTGGCTTATTTTTCAAAAATTGGTACACAGCTACGGAATTTTTAAGTGGGATCTTTTCTGCTCATTATCAATTAATTTCAGTAATAAGTGAAATATTTTAAAAACTAAATAGGCAAATTTTATGATAAAACAGGAAGCTATATTAAGTCTTATGCTGTTTTATATCACTCAGTATCAAATTAAAAATATTTGCACCCAGTTAAGGGTTAATAAAAGTAACAATTTATGTGTTAAACTTTTATTTACATAAAAAAAAAAGTTTTTTGTTATATTATGTAGTTAATGCCATGTAGTAAAAAATATTTAAAAAAATCGTTTCCACCAAACAGCACAAGGATCTAATTCAAAAAAAACCTTATCACCATAAACTCTCAAAAATTTTTTTGTTCCATTTTTATCTTCATTCTTGATATTACTAAAATTCACATTGCGGTTGCCCATAAATTGGAATAACTTTGATTTTAGGCGGTTTTAGCGGATATATAACCGGGCAATAAACGTGCCATGGTTGGCAGCAGGGTGGCCACGCGTATACGGAATATATCGGTGGGGTTCGAATTGGTACGGTACAGCGAGTACAATACGGAGCCGGACCAATGATAGCCATTTTTAAAAAATTCCTTTTTTTATTTTTCTTGATTGACTTATAACGTTGGTATGTTTCTACTACACGGTGATTTAAATAACACTTAAAAATTTTTAAATTAATTTATGCCGAAAAATTTTTTATGCCAAAAAACGATGTTTACAGTTTGATTAATTTTGAATAATTACATTTTGTTTTTGTTTTTATTTGATTTATTGACGTTTCTATTGAAAATGTATAAATAAATAGTACCTACATTGTTTTGTATGGAGCAGAAGCAAGTACGTCAGCTTGGCATATGAAAGAATCACAGAGTGAAAGAATCCTCAGAAATCCTTGTAAATGCTCTAAAAAGATCGAGGAAATCTTTAACATATTCGCAAAACCTCTGCATTTTTTTAAGCAGCATGTTTTCCCAATAACCTGTGCTATATCTTCATCCTTTTCTCACTTATATCCCTAAGAAAGAAACTTAATTAAGAATGCCACCGATGGTGATAAACTCTAATTATTCTTGTTTTTTTAGTGTATTTTTTTTCGATGATATTATTTGTACAATGGCTTTATCTTTTTATTATCAGAAGATCGTGTGCCTAACTGAGACGTGGCCACAGAATAATTGTTATTCTGAAACGTAGCTAAAGAGCTACATATCTCAAAAACTAATTATGATATCACCATGAAATAACAAGCAATTTAAAGGTGATTTATTTGGAATTTAATATATTGAAACACATTTCTTGGAATCTTAAAATTTATGAGTTATGATTTTTTGAACTCAACCTTGCTTAATCTTAAACATAAATGTTAGGATAATTAATTTTTACGTATCTCAAAAACGAATTGAGATATCGTTATGATATAAACATCAATTTAAAGTAAATTTATTTAGAATTTAATGTTTTAAAGATCATTTCTTGGAATCTTCAAATTTTGGTGTTATGATTTTTTGAATGCATCTCTGCATAACCATAAATGTTAGAGTAATACTAATTGATCGTATCTAATTGATACGTATCTCAAAAACTAATTAAGAGATCACCATGAAATAAAAAGCAATTTAAAGCAAATTTATTTAGAATTTAATGTATTGAAGACCATTTCTTGAAATCTCAAAATTTTTGAGTTATGATTTTTTGAACTCAACCTTGCATAATCTTAAACATAAATCTTAGGATAGTTAATTTTTATGTATCTCAAAAAGAAATTGAGATATCGTTATGAAATAAACATCAATTTAAAGTAAATTTATTTGGAATTTAATATTTTAAAGATCAGTTCTTGAAATCTTCAAATTTTGGTGTTATGATTTTTTGAATGCAACTCTGCATAATCATAAATGTTAGGGTAATACTAATTAATCTTTTTGTATCTCAAAAACTAATTAAGATATGACCATGAAATAAAAAGTAATATAAAGCAAATTTATTTCAAATTTAGTATACTGAAGCACATTTCTTGGAATCTTAATATTTATGAGTTATGATTTTTTGAACTCAACCTTGCATAATCTTAAACATAAATGTTAGGATATTTAATTTTTACGTATCTCAAAAACAAATTGAGATATCGTTATGAAATAAACAGCAAGTTAAAGTAAATTTATTTGGAATGTAATATTTTAAAGATCATTTCTTGGAATCTTCAAATTTTGGTGTAAAGATTTTTTGAATGCAACTCTGCATAACTGTAAATGTTAGAGTAATACTAATTGATCTTTTCGTATCTCAAAAACTAATTAAGAGATCACCATGAAATAAAAAGCAATTTAAAGCAAATTTATTTAAAATTTAGTATATTGAAGCTCATTTCTTGGAATCTTAAAATTTATGAGTTATGATTTTTTGAATGCAACTCTGCATAGCCATAAATGTTAGGGTAATACTAATTGATCTTTTCGTATCTCAAAAACTAATTAAGATATCACCATGAAATAAAAAGCAATTTAAAGGAAATTTATTTAGAATTTAATGTATTGAAGACCATTTCTTGAAATCTCAAAATTTTTGAGTTATGATTTTTTGAACTCAACCTTGCATAATCTTAAACATAAATCTTAGGATAGTTAATTTTTATGTATCTCAAAAAGAAATTGAGATATCGTTATGAAATAAACATCAATTTAAAGTAAATTTATTTGGAATTTAATATTTTAAAGATCAGTTCTTGGAATCTTCAAATTTTGGTGTTATGATTTTTTGAATGCAACTCTGCATAATCATAAATGTTAGGGTAATACTAATTAATCTTTTTGTATCTCAAAAACTAATTAAGATATGACCATGAAATAAAAAGTAATATAAAGCAAATTTATTTCAAATTTAGTATACTGAAGCACATTTCTTGGAATCTTACTATTTATGAGTTATGATTTTTTGAACTCAACCTTGCATAATCTTAAACATAAATGTTAGGATAATTAATCTTTTCGTATCTCAAAAACTAATTAAGATATCACCATGAAATAAAAAGCAATTTAAAGCAAATTTATTTCAAATTTAGTATATTGCAGCACATTTCTTGGAATCTTAAGATTTATGAGTTATGATTTTTTGAACTCAATCTTGCATAATCCTAAACATAAATGTTAGGATAATTAATTTTTACGTTTCTCAAAAACGAATTGAGATATCGTTATGAAATAAACAGCAATTTAAAGCAAATTTATTTGGAATTTAATATTTTAAAGATCATTTCTTGAAATCTTATGATTTTTTGAATGCAACTCTGCATAACCATAAATGTTAGAGTAATACTAATTGATCTTTTCGTATCTCAAAAACTAATTAAGAGATCACCATGAAATAAAAAGCAATTTAAAGTAAATTTATTTAAAATTTAGTGTATTCAAACACATTTCTTGAAATCTTAAAATTTATGAGTTATGATTTTTTGAACTCAACCTTGCATAATCTTAAACATAAATGTTAGGATAATTAATCTTGATGTATCTCAAAAACAAATTGAGATATCGTTATTCAAATAAACATCAATTTAAAGTAAATTTATTTAGAATTTAATATTTTAAAGATCAGTTCTTGGAATCTTCAAATTTTGGTGTTATGATTTTTTGAATGCAACTCTGCATATCTTTTCGTATCTCAAAAACTAATTAAGATATCACCATGAAATAAAAAGAAAACGGAAGGGACTACTGGCTTACAATTGGAAACAGAAAAAAGAATGTCTGGATTACACCAGGAGACAAGAGACAGAAATAAGGAAGGTCGTAAAAGAAGAAGACAAGAGAATTCAGATACAGATAAGATATAATAAGATGATGGGTGAAGCACTAGAAATCTTGAAGTTACGTACCAGTTCATTAAAAGGTCCATACTTCACGTTTGCCTTAAACTTAGCTAATAAGCTAAAAAAATATGACGCGCACACACTGGCATGTAATACTAATTGATCGTATCTAATTGATACGTATCTCAAAAACTAATTAAGAGATCACCATGAAATAAAAAGCAATTTAAAGCAAATTTATTTAGTGTTAAATATTTTAAAGACAACTT
>NW_019281174.1:51093-96755 GCF_000648695.1 Onthophagus taurus
ACCAATATTTGAAGTTTTGATAAAATTTTCGAATTTGCAATTTTCATCGATAACTTGCAAAATTCGCTATAAAATTAATTTCTTGAAGGATCCTTGTGGAAATATCACCAATTATTAATTAAAGTATCCTCTTATTAATGCAAAAAGCCGTTTTGAAAAATCACTTTTAGTTCTTGAGAAATAAATTTTTGAAATGATCGAAAATTTTTTCGAATTTTTCAATTTTCGCCGATTAAATCTTAAAAATTCGTATAAAATCCAGTTCTTGGAATATGAGTATGAAAATTTCCCAAAGTATTAATAAGAGTGTTTTCTTTCCAATGAACCAATCCGTTTTGAAAAATAGCTTTTAGTTTTTGAAAAAACAATATTTGAAGTTTTGATAAAATTTTAGAGGTTGCAATTTTCGTCGATAGTTTTCAAAATTCGCTATAAAATTAATTTTTTGAAGGATCCTTGTGGAAATACCGTCAATTGTTAATTAAAGTATCCTGTTTTTAGAGTTCAGCATCAAAAAAGTTCATTTTGTATGTTGGATCCAAATAAGTTGACATATCTTATTAATTTCATTTTTATTCAAATATCGCAATAACTATAACCATAATGGCCCGGATAGATATGACTTTTAGACCGACTTTTCGCAAAATCACCATCCGTTCTATCACTAATCAAAAGGGATTCAGAGTTACTTAAAACTAAAAAAAGAATTTAAAAATAATTGAACATTGCGAATTCAAACTTTTCATGTCCAATATAAATATTTTTTTAATCAAAATAAATGTGACAATATTATTTACATAATTTTATTTATTGATCGTTCCAGATTCATATAATTTAAATAAATTACAATAAAAAAAAGAAAACAAACGATCTTATTATTATAATAAAGAATTTAGCTCAGCACATAAGAAACTACAAATTAAAGCGGGGTAAATATATTCATATTGTTTATATATTTATATACATTACATTCCACATCGAGAAATCTTGAAGAAAATTACAAAAAAAAGTCCCAAGATGTTTTATAAGCCAATGGAAGGGGATCAAATAAAAGTAGTAAACGAAACGAAATTGACTCAACTTAATGCATAATTATATTTCGAATCGTTACTTTTCTTTCTTTTTTTTTAGGAAAATCACAGGTGCCTGGTAAACATATTTTTTTCGATTATTATGTATTATTAGTAGAAGTATCAACTTTTAACAAAATACGCGCTCTTTCTATAAAATCGTGCCCAATTCGCATTATTTATTTTATACAAATCCATAATATAGAAAACTAGTTCGGTTTATCAGTTATGCTTCTCTTTCTAATTAATTATTTATTTTATTTTCTTTTTCACTTTATTAGCTTTAAATATAAAGTTTTTTTCTTATCGTTTAATTACTACGTCATATTTAACGTTTCAAAACCTGTTATATTGAGTTTGTTAAAACTTTTCAATGCTTGGTTGTATAAATTTTATGTAAACAAAATTAATTCAGTGTTAAAAACGTAGCAATAAAACGAAAAGAAAACCACTTTATTTTACTTTCTTTTAGAATTGATTATTTAAGATAATTTACCTCTTATGTTATGTATAAATGTGTACATTATTATTAGTTCTTTTTCTTCAACTATACTTTAAGCACTTTATAGGCACCCCTAATTCTGTGTTAATTAATTTCGAATTTTGTCCTCCTTTTTCGATATTTTATCAATATATTCTATATTCAATAAAATAAAACATTTAGAATGCTTGGAAAATTTTTCTTTTATTCATCTTTTGAAATAATTGATGTTAATTTATTTGTCACATTCACAAAAAATGGGTTTATGTATTAATAGGACGAAGAATAGCTCTCTAAAGTTTTATTTTAAGGAAATATTGAAAATACTATTATTTTAGTTCAATTTTTGATGTATTTTTGCACGTGGCGTATAGATATGTTTCTCTAAAAAAAAAATATTAGCAATAAAATAAAAAAAATTATTCGATTACTCGCATTTTCTTTTTTATTAAATTCATGAATTTTTTCCGTAAATATTATTTATTATCATCAAATTATATTTCTCTTCATTTTGATTTCGTTAACGATATAAAATAACATCGTATAACAAACTTAACACTACAAACTAAATGCGATAAAAACCAAGCGACGTTACGTTGTTTCTTAAAAAAATCATTTTTGTCTAAAGAAAAAAAACCGAATTAAAAAATAATAATAATAATAATAACTGCAACGTAACATCTTTTTCTAAAATCGGCGAGGATGGTTGTTACGTAAACGTTAACAAAATTAACAAAACGATAACTATAGATTATTATAAGATTAAGATGAGAAGAAGAATATTTTAGAGGGGAAAAAACGTTTCTTGTTTTTTAATATAGGGAAAGGTGTGGTGGTCCTTACGATTTTTTTGTTAGATTAATGTCCCGCTACCGGTCGTAATTCTTGTATCTGTCGAATTAAATAGGCCTTTTCATCGTTGAATTGCTCATCTTCCGCTCGATCCGTATGGAATTTCATCAAAAAATCCACGAGTTTATCTTGATTTCTTAATAAGATGTCTAAAATTGGTTTTGGCTTATTTGGATTTGCCACAAATACCTGAAAAAGGAATAAAGACTAACTATTAAAATAAATAATTAAATATTAGAAAATATGCGTTACAAAATTGATAATCTAAGTTTCAAATCTCAACTAATTTATTCTGATTAACAAGGTGCTTTTTTCGTATTTTTAGTATATTTTAATACAACTTTTTAAGTTCATTAATTCTATGTATCACTCTCGAATCTTTACCAGATAAGATTGGAGAATGAAATAAACAAAAATCCTGAAGAAGAAAGCCATAAAGGAAGTGGGTAACATATAATAGACAGAAAATCAAAAAGAATAAAAGGCACAGTTTGGCCTTGTTAAAAAGTGAAGCTACAATGCCAGCGATAAAACAAAGGCTTTTCAGCCCATCAGTGAGGAGGAGAAGGGGGCTAAAGCAGGCTTCAAGCAGGTGTTGGAAGGTAAAAAGATGGGAATTGCGGATTCCCTATTTCCAGAGGTGAACCTCACAACAGCCCAAATGCAGGCTATTCAAGAGGTGATTCAAGAAATCAAGCCTAAGTTCCTCAGCACCAAATTTAAGGCAGGGTGGCTGGTAGTCAACTGCGAAAACCAGGAAACAGCGGACTGGATAAAGTCTGTAACTCCAACCCTACAACCATTGGAGGGGGCATCCCTAATGGCTATCGATGAAAAGCAGAGCGACTATCATGAACGCCTATTTCCCCAACAGTGCGGATGAGAAATCCGATAAAAATTGTTAAAGGTCAGAACGAAGGCCTGAACACCAACGAATGGAGGGTGCTCAAAAGGACGACCGAAGGCAGCAGTGCCTTTCTTACGTTGNGAAAAAATGTATTTGTACCATGAAACATAGTATTCATTAAACGATTTCATTTGATATCTGGCTCATAAAAATTGAAATGTAAATGACAGAGTTATAGCTTGGGGCGTTTTTTAACTGACACCCTGTATATGATTTAGTGTAGAACTAATAACAGTTCTACACTTGATCATTATGAAGAAACAACTGGTTGTATTTCGGAATGAAATGTTTGAAAGAGGAACAACTTGTTTTGTTGAGCTGGTATTATGATGTTATGTCTTTTAAATACATGTAAAGAGGTTTATGTTGCAATTGAATTTGTTCATTAAGTAATTTGTGTTTGTTTTTAACTTTATGTTTGTGAATTTCCAATGATTCCAATAAATCAAGCTTAAAGTCTCTTTCGCATTTATGAATGAGATTCAAATTTTCATAATCTATTTTATGTTTTGTTTCTGCTACATGTTTATAAACGTTTGAGCTTTCTTTAGTTTTATGTTCTTGAATTCGCTTTTCAAGCTTTCTTCCTGTTTGTCCAACATAATACATTCACACTCAGAACATGCAATAGAGTAGACCCCACTTTCCTTCAATTTATCGTTGTTTTTATTACGATAGTTGGAAAAGATTCGAAGTAAATTGTTGTTGTTGGAGAATGCCAATGAAATGTTATACTTTGAGAAGATTGAACTTGATTTAAAAGTGATAAATCCACCTCTTGGAATATGAGTGTGAAAATTTCCCAAAGTGTTAATAAGAGTGTCCTCTTTCCAATGAACCNGATTTCATTTGATATCTGGCTCATAAAAATTGAAATGTAAATGACAGAGTTATAGCTTGGGGCGGTTTTTATCTGACACCCTGTATATGATTTTATATTACCTAAATACTCAAGCTCCGATTTCACCTTCCACTTCTCCCTAAAGCCATTTTGTAATTTTGAAAATGAAACTTCTTACTTGCTTTTTTTATAATTTATTTTAACGGTACCAGTTTCGGGAAAAACTCAGTTTCCCATCATCAGCCGAAGCTATATATATATATAAAAATGGTTAATGATAATCAAATAAATATAAAACGTGAACTTATTGCCAATAAAACTATTTTGGAAACTTTTTTGTTGTTAAATAAAAATAAATCATTAAAAAATTCTTTAAAACGACGAATGTGCATATATCTTAAAATGTAAATGACATTTCTACGTATAAACGAGTCACGAACACGTTAAAAAGGTTGTTATAGATGTTATTAGTTCTACACTTGATCATTATGAAGAAACAACTGGTTGTATTTCGGAATTAAATATTTGAAAGAGGAAGAACTTGTTTTGTTGAGCTGGTATTATGATGTTATGTCTTTTAAATACATGTAAAGAGGTTTATGTTGCAATTGAATTTGTTTTTAACTTTATGCTTGTGAATTTCCAATGATTCCAATAAATCAAGCTTAAAGCCTTTTTTGCATTTATGAATGAGATTCAAATTTTCATAATCTATTTTATGTTTTGTTTCTGTTACATGTTGATAAACGTTTGAGTTTTCTTTAGTTTTATGTTCTTGAATTCGCTTTTCAAGCTTTCTTCCTGTTTGTCCAACATAAATACATTCACACTCAGAACATGCAACAGAGTAGACTACACTTTCCTTCAATTTATCGTTGTTTTTATTATGATAGTTAGAAAAGATTCGAATTAAATTGTTGTTGTTGGAGAATGCCAATGAAATGTTATACTTTGAGAAGATTGAACTTGATTTAAAAGTGATAAATCCACTTCTTGGAATATGAATGTGAAAATTTCCCAAAGTGTTAATAAGAGTGTCCTCTTTCCAATGAACCAATACGTTTTGAAAAATAACTTTTAGTTTTTGAGAAAACAATATTTGAAGTTTTGATAACATTTTCGATGTTGCAATTTTTATCGATAATGTTCAAAATTCGCTATAATATTAATTTCTTGAAGGATCCTTGTGGAAATATCACCAATTATTAATTAAAGTATCCTCCTTTTAATGCAAAAAGCCGTTTTGAAAAATCACTTTTAGTTCTTGAGAAATAAATTTTTGAAATGATCGAAAATTTTTTCGAATTTTTCAATTTTCGCCGATTAAGATTTAAAAATTCATATTAAATCCACTTCTTGGAATATGAGTATAAAGATTTCCCAAAGTGTTAATAAGAGTGCCCTCTTTCCAATGTACCAACCCGTTTTGAAAAATAGCTTTTCGTTTTGAAGAAAACAATATTTGAAGTTTTGATAAAATTCTCGATGTTGCAATTTTCATCGATTACTTGCAAAATTCGTTATAAAATTCATTTCTTGAAGGATCCTTGTGGAAATATCACCAATTATTAATTAAAGTGTCCTCTCTTTAATGCAAAATGCCGTTTTGAAAAATCACTTTCTGTTCTTGAGAAGTAAATTTTAGAAATGAAAGTTCTTGGAATATAAGTATGAAAATTATCCAAAGTGCTAATAAAAGTGTCCTCTTTCCAATGAATAAACCCGTTTTGAAAAATAACTTTTAGTTTTTGAGAAAACAATATTTGAAGTTTTGATAAAATTTTCGATGTTGCAATTTTCATCGATAATTTTCAAAATTCGNCGAGTCACAATGATTAAAATTGGATAAAATCAAAGAATCAGTCAGTAATCTTTTACTGTTCTCATTTAATACATGCCGATATGGATAAAGGGATTTTAATACGCAATATGATTTCTGTAGTAACTTGTTTATATGTGAATTAAATTTTAAATCATCATCTATTAACAAACCCAAATTTTTCACAGTGCGCATCATCTCAAGAATTCTGCGAAATCAAGCCTAAGTTCCTTAGCACCAAATTTAAGGCAGGCTGGTTGGTAGTCAACTGCGAAAACCAGGAAACAGCGGACTGGATAAAGTCCGTAACTCCAACCCTACAACCATTGGAGAGGGCATCCCTAATGGTTATCGATGAAAAGGAGCTACCCAGAGCGACTATCATGAACGCCTATTTCCCCAACAGTGCGGATGAGAAATCCGATAAAAATTGTTAAAGGTCAGAACGAAGGCCTGAACACCAACGAATGGAGGGTGCTCAAAAGGACGACCGAAGGCAGCAGTGCCTTTCTTACGTTGTCTGTTGATTATCCCTCTGTAGAGAATCTTAAAAAAGCTAACTATAAGGTTAGCTACAAGTTCGGGCAAATCACTCTCAAGCAAAAGAGCGGCAAGCCTACGCCACAAAAGGTAGGACCCGAACCAACACCAGGAACTTCCAGAACCGCCAAGGACCCCAAGAAGGGTGCAGGTAAGGTTAGCTCCGAAAAAAAGGGTCCGCTCCCAAAATTGCACCCGCCAAACAATAATGGCGAGAGTAGGCTTCATCCAGGCCAACATCCAGCACTGTAAAAGCGCCTCCGACGTGCTGGTCAAGGGCTTCCACAGCCCCAATATACATGTTGCGCTGATCCAAGAGCCATACGTATATGGAGGAATAGTCAGAAGACTATCAACAAAAGCAGGTAAGTTGCCTGCGAGAGCAGCGATACTCGCTAAATCCTCTCTAAACTGCCTACTTTTGTTACTAAGAGTCGACAAGAGGTGCTAGACATAAGCCTAGCTATGCCTCGTCTCAGTTCGCAAATCACAAACTGGCATGTTTCACGTGAAATCACTTTAGCGGATCACAAGCATATTCGCTTTGTCACTGTAGCAGACATGACAAAACAAACGGAATTCAGAATCCCCTCACTCACTGATTGGTGCTCTTTTTGTAGACACATCAGCGAAGAGGCCGACGAAATCAAAACAAATATTGAAAGCAGAGAGGATCTCGAAATAGCCTCTTTTCAACTAAACAATCTCATACATAGTGCATATGAATCAAGCTGTCCTATNCGATGGTTTCCTATGAATGTTGTACTCAATTTTATATTTATCTGTTCTTGTTAAATTTAAGTCTAGAAAATTAAGTTGATCATTTTCTTCAATTTCTATAGTAAATTTAAGGTTCTTATGAACTTTATTCAAATAATTCAAAAAACTCATCAAATTTTCTCTGTTCCCTTCCCAAATGCAAAACTGCCGCTCTCAAAATTGCACCCGCCAAACAATAATGGCGGGAGTAGGCTTCATCCAGGCCAACATCCAGCACTGTAAAAGCGCCTACGACGTGCTGGTCAGCCCCAACATACATGTTACACTGATTCAAGAACCATATGTATATGGAGGAATAGTCAGAAGACTATCAACAAAAGCAGGTAAGTTAATTTATCACAGAGGAGAGTGCCCTGTGAGAGCAGCGATACTCGCAAAATCCTCTCGAAACTGCCTACCTTTAACCCAGTTTATCTCTACGGACCTGGTTGCAATGTCAGCGGTACTACCGACGCCGGGAAGTAAGCAAGAGGCGATTATAGCCTCGGCATACTTCCCCGGTGAATCGGTGCTCTTTTTGTAGACACATCAGCGAAGAGGCCGACGAAATCAAAACAAATATTGAAAGCAGAGAGGATCTCGAAATAGCCTCTTTTCAACTAAACAATCTCATACATAGTGCATATGAATCAAGCTGTCCAATGTGCACAATCCAATGTGACTTGGTGGAATAGTCATGGTCAAACTCGAGCAAACATGGGACCTCTATAGGCTATCAGCAAAGCCAAAAGAAAAACCTGGCGTAGCTTCTGTGAAGGCATAGACAATACGCCTATAGTTGCTCGTCTGCATAAGATCTTGGCAAAAGATCACAACAGTGATTTAGGCCACCTATGCAAACAAGATGGTAAATACAGAGAGGATGCTAAGGAATCGTTGAAGTTCCTACTGAGTACACGTTTTCCTTCCTCAAAAGTCTGCCCCCGCGCAGATGCCGACCCTGAAGTAATGGACATAACCCGTCCATCAATTAGGGTTCGCAGCATAGTTGGGAACATTTTTACACCCAACAGAGTAAAGTGGGCTATTTCTAATTTCAAGCCATTAAAATCGCTTGGAGGAGATGGAATTCTGCCTATTTTTCTGCAAAAAGGCTTAGAAGGCCTTCTCCCAGTAATAATATCCCTATATATAGCTAGCTACAGCTTTAGCTATATACCCACACTATGGAGGAAAGTAAAGGTAGTCTTCATACCTAAAGGTGATGGAAGATGGATCCCTCCTCAAAGGGATGGAAAAGGTAATCGATCAATACCTTAGGAATGAAGTACTTGTCACTAATCCACTCCACCCTAGCCAACATGCTTACCAGAGAGCAAAATCAACAATTACTGCTCTCCATGCTTTGACTAGCACTTTAAAGGAGGCAATTGCAACCAAAGAGATAACCCTATGTATTAAACTAAAACTAGAAACTTTCGGGTTTTGCCGTGCGTCTTTTAATAAAAGGTTTGACGTTTAATTAATAATCAGTTAACGCTAATTACAAGCTAATTATTTACTAATTGCGTCGCGTCCGGTGTGAGGCGGGAAGAGGTCTTCGTGTTCACCACCATCTTCCATGTTCTGCTAAGCTCCCAGCCATCCTCTCTGTTGACGTTATTTTTATGTCGGTGGATTTCATAGACATAGACGGTGCGTTTAATAACACCTCCTATGAATCCATAAAGAAGGCTCTAAACGTAAAAGATATACATCCGTCGACAATCAAGTGGTGTATAGCCATGTTGAAAAGTCGGCAGATCACAGCCAGTCTGGGAGGCGAATCGCTGACTATAAAGGCGCCAAGAGGATGTCCCCCAAGGGGGAGTGCTATCACCTCTATTATGGTGCCTGGTAGTTGATGACTTGATGATCACCCTAACTAAAAACGGATTTAAGATTCAAGGGTATGCTAATGACCTGATAATTACACTCCGAGGTAAATATGATACAATCATAACTCAACTAATGCAGAAAGCCCTACTACTCACCAGTACTTGGTGTAGAAGCAATGGGTTGAGCATCAATCCCAATAAAATCGAAATAGTCCCTTTCATTCGGAGAAGGAAGCTACAAATAAAAGCACCCTCCATTGAAAGCAGAACTATTAACCTCAAAACAGAAGTTAAATACCTAAGGGTAATACTGGACAGTAAACTAAACTGGAACTCACAATTAGATAAGGTGAGGAAAAAGGCCATCATGGCAAACCAGATCTGCCGCAGGATCCTAGGAAGGAACTGGGGTCTCAAACCACGAATGGCTCATTGGACCTATGTAGCAATAATCAGACCCATAGTCGCCTACGCCTCATTGGTTTGGTGACCAAAAACAAAACATAAGACAGCACAACAACAGCTGGCACAAATCCAGCAGTTAGCATGTCTTAACATAACGGGTGTAATGAGATTCTCTCCGAAATTAAAACGGACGTTATATCGACAGAATACAATTTCAACTAGCCGTATAAGGTCATATTTAGAAGCAGGAATGATTGGGCGAAGGGAGGGCCTCAACTAAAAAGAGGAGCCCTAGTCTGGTACACCGATGCTTCAAAGACAGTTAGATCCGGAGTAGGCATGGGCATCAGTGGACCAAATAGCCACATTAAACTGTCCCTCAGCTCGGACAATTTTCCAAGCAGAAGTTCTTACTATAAACTTCTGCGCCGCTTTGAACCTACAGAAGGGACAGAAAGGTGCATCCATAAAGATTTTCAGACAGTCGGGCCGCCTTATAGGCAATTAAGGCCTACACGAGCGACTCGGTACTGATCAGAGAGTGTACCAGCAACTTGAGAGAACTCGCTAGGGGCAATGATGTTACCCTATGGTGGGTTCCAGGTCACAACAACATTGAGAGCAATGAGAAGGCGGACAAGCTGGCCAAAGAGGCAGCGAACACGCCCTTCATTGGACCCCAACCTGGCTGTGGACTACAAAAAAGCCATCTAAAACAAATAATCAACACTTGGGAGGTCTCAAAGGTAGCCTTACGCTGGAAAGAACTTCCAGGTCACAAACAAGCGATCAGTATGATAACTCCGTCGCAAAACAAAACCAAAGAGGTTTTATGCCTCAGCAAAGGGGATCTAAGGACGCTCTCAGGTTACCTGACCCTAAAATATTAGGGCCATGTGCCCCTAAAATACCACCTCTTCCATATTGGACAAGCTGAGGATCAAACTTGTCGACTTTGCAACGACGAGTCAGAAACTGCTGAACATATATTGTGCAATTGCATCGCCAGAGGCCGTCTAAGACACAACATTTCCGGTAAAACTCCATTGACACCTACCGACATAAAGGTTCAACACCTCAGGACAATATTAAGGTTCATCAAGGATCTACATTTGCCCTAAACCTTTGGAGGGCTAAAGTTACAATAGATCTTATAGGTCGCAGTAACGAGAGGGGCCGCTCCCCTCAGCCCGGCAGCAATAATAATAATAATAAGGCTAATCCTAAGTATTCTCAAAAAAATACGTTGGAAAGGAAAAATACAAGAACATTGAGAAAAATATTTAATAGAAATGACTTTGACAGTTTATAGCAGGAGATTTGGAGAAAGATACGTGGACAGCAAGGATAAATGAAAGAATTAATAGAGATAAGATACATAATTAGATAAGTAAAATCAAAAAGTGACTACAAAATGGGTAATAATGAGATATAACGCCGATACTGTGCTACTAGCTGAGAACGAGAACGGTTTGCAAAGATTATTGCATCAGTTTAATCCTTAACCTGAAACAATGAAATAGCAACCTTATTAAAAACTAAGAGACACAGATAGATCTTAAAAAAAAACTCTGCAGGAGTTCAGCTACTATAGCAGAAAAATTTTCATGTACAAATCTGTACAACTCTGCACGAACAGAGTTAAATAGCAAAAGAAGCCGCTTCAAACGGAAGTTGTATATTATAAATTAACTTTCTAAATACACACAATTCTTTCAAATTTTTACGCGGCAGATACATTCCAAATACGGGTTTTATGTGAAAACAAGATAGGTTCCAAGATTTGAAGAATCGACTGAAAAATGGTGTAAATTTAGTAAAGTAATTCATTGAATCTGCAGACATTATATCATCGAATCCTTCTCCACCTAAGTATTTCATGACCTAACGCTATTATGTTAGCATAATGAACCGTATTAGGCGGCACATGAACTTTATTTTCAATTCGTATAGTGCTAATCCAACATGTTTGATGCAGTCATTTATAGAAATATTCTTCCATGCATCTGTAGGTAACTGTTACGTTTTTATTGATCTAAAATGTATTGAAATGTCTGCTTTACATAATAGGTCTTAAAGTTTGCGATAATTCCTTAGTTCAGTGGTTGTATCAAGAAAGTCGTATTTGGCAGAAGGAATATACAGGGGATATTCCATTCTAAATTTAACTCTATATTGATCCCGCAATGTGGGGATTCCCACATTGCAATTTCTCTTGCTTGCGTACACGAAATCTTAGTGTGAAAATTATTCAAAGTTCAAATTTCTTGAATCGCGTTAAATCAAATTAAATCTAAAACTGTCACAGTTCTATGTCATAGATCTATTATCATATTATCAAATATTTGTAACATTTTGTCAATTTACACCAAGTTTTACACTATGTAATATATTTGATCACAGTATTATACAAAATCAATGAACAACAGTTTTTTGCTTTTGATGCCTGTTCGAGTTCAATAATTACACAATATGTTTGTTGTTCAAAAAGCAACGTAAAAAGGAAAAACGAGTGTGAATTAGGCCTTGGGTAGCAAGTCGTAATAATTTGTGAATTCACAATCATTTATTGAGGGAACTGAAAAGTGAAGATTCAAAACATTACCAGAACTAACTATTTAAGAATGAATGAGAAGAGCTTTTGTTTCTTGTTTCTTCGTCTAATTGTAAGTATATAAATGGATTTAAAAGAAAAATACTCATTTGAGAAACATTATAATCATGGAACCGCCTTATTGTAGTACTTATTGTAATGATGTAATGAATACATAATTCACTATTACATATCTGTGAAAATCTATTATCAGAATAGTGATACATATAATATTGAGATTTTTTATCCAGTGATAATCAAATAGCCATTTCAGTTTTAAGTACAACTAAAATTCCATTACTTATAGATCTGATATCTCAAACTTAACTTTCAAATAATCTAAAAAATCACTCAAATTATTACTAAAATTAAAAACTAAAATAATAAAAATATCAATTTTTGTGTAATTAAAAAAAAATAAAAAAAAAGATTTATTTACACAAAAAAATTTTATGTTATAATTTGTGCCGCGTAGTAAAAAGTATTAAAAAAAAAAGTAATAATCATCTCTACCAAACACCACAAAGGTCTAATTGAAACGACATTAAATAGATCTTAACCCATGATCTAATTAATATCCATTTTTTGTTTCATTATCTTCTTGATATCCTTTAGCATTTTGGAGGACATGGTGGTGGGCATGGTGAGCAGCAAGGGACATAAACGCAACACGGTGGAAGGCAAGGTGGGCAGCATGGTAAGCAACAAGCTGGCGGGCAACAAGGCACGCAGGGTGGGCAGCAACACACAGGCGGGCAAATAGGGGGGCAACAGGGTGGGCAAGACATATTGCTTAGATTATTTTCTTATTTTTCACTTTCTTCAATTAATTATTAAAAGAAATTCTTTTTTGTATTTCTACCACACGGCGTTCGATTAAACACTTAAATTTTTTTTAATTAATTTTTACCGAAAAGCGATCTTCACAGTTTGAATGATTTTGAAAAACTAAATTTGTTTTTTTATTTGATTTTTCTAGATAGTTAGTTACGAGATATGGTGATTTGATTATTTTTTAAAACGTACCTTAAAAACATGGAAGGCTTCAAATTGAATATTTCTCGATCTTTCTTTTAACATCATCATCATAAGTTTTAAATTTTCTGGATTTGATATATATCTTGTCATAACCTAAAAACATAAAAAATAATTTTAAATAACGCAATTTAATTCTATTTCTATATTACTAGAAATTAATCATAAAAAAATCTAAAATTATCTCTACCTTTATCATTTACAAGTAATAATCATGAGCAAATTATTTCACATAAAAACTTGAATCACTAAAAATGAATCATAAGTAATAAAAGTATTTACACAATTTTAATTGCAATGATTTTGCGTAATTTTAGGAATTAATTTTTTTAATCTTACAAATATATTTATTTTTTTTTAATACAGTAAATCCTCGATATAACGGATTAATTTCATTATTAATTTAGTCCAATAAAAATATATAATAATCTAACGCTGAATAACAACTAAAACTAGAGCTAATACTAGCAGTAGAAGTAGTAGTTTAGCTGTGCGTCTTTTAAGGAAGGAACCTGGTTTAGACGATCGAAAATTACATGATATTGCCCATTTTGTTACAAGTATTAATTACTTAAATACTTTATACAGGAAACTCCAGTTATAAAGTACTCTCTAAGGACAAACAAAAGTATTTTATAGGCAGGGTTACGCTATAAAGAAAGCACAATAAAAAATGTATGTACGTACAGGGTGGGCAAATTTGGGTGTTATTATAGGCTATCTCAGAAACTATAAGAGGTCTCTTTTTTCGAGACTAACCAAATCCCGCAAACACCAAACCTCTATCTTCTTTTGTTTTTAAGTTATAGCCAAAAAGTCAAATTTTCGTGATTTCAAAAAATGCTCATATTTCGTTTATTTTTGAAATTAGAGAAATGGGGTTGATACGTTCTTAAGACACTTTTTTAAGCAGAATATACTGCCGTTGAAAAATTTTAAAAATATTTGAAGATTTTTGAGATACAACACAAAGTTGTATTTTTTTAAATACAAACTATACTTGATTATGATGTATTTGCGGAAAATAAGCGTTAATTTTCAATTCCAAAATAGTAAGCGCTAAAGTTCAAAATTTTGATTATAGTAGGCGGGTTCGGACAGTAATTACTACCTAATTGCTATATGGTTTTGCACGAATAGGACAGAAAGTTGTACCATTATGCAGGATAAAGTTAGTTTTGTACCAATGAATAAAAACTTTGAAGAGTTGATTTAAATTTCTCAGTATCTTATCCCTTACTTTGTTCACCAATAAAAAATGATTTGTAGATAAAGTTTGTTTATTAAAAATACAAGAAACATATTAATTAATGAATAATTAAATATGAACAACAACTTCAGGAACTAAACAGTCACAGACTGTGTCATCTTCTTCTACTAAACTTACTGGTTGTAAGGTTAGAACAGTTGGGTATCAATGAATGAAATCTTCGGTAGTATCTTCCCAGTTTTCCCCAACCATGAGATTTAGAAGTTTTTTCATATTAGCAACCTTTTCTTTTGAAATTGGGTGAGATAGAGGAAGATTAGGGATCATAAACTGGGCAGCGAACTTTCCATTGAAACGATGCTTATATGGGATATGGAGCCTTATCTATCATTTTCAAAGAATCATTTTTTTAATCTTATCGCTTTATGTATTTTAAAGATAATGAGGAATTTTTAAGCGGCAAACTCGTTTGGAAAAATTCATGAATGAAATGATCAGTAAACTCACGTTACTATAGTAACTAAGTGGTATTTAACGTTTTCCTCGCCTACTATAATTAAAATTTTGAATATTAATCTTTAATATTTTAGAATTAAAAAATAACGCTTATTTTCCGCAAATACACCATGCGTGCAATAGATCATTGGAAAGCTACAAATATGCTCTTTTCAGTAACACCATAATCTACTATAGTTTGTATTTAAAACAACACAACTTTGTGGTGTATCTCAAAAGTCATCAAATATTTTTAAAATTTTTCAACGGCAGTATATTCTACTTAAAAAAGTGTCTTAAGAACGTATCAACCCCATTTCTCTAATTTCAAAAATAAACGAAATATGAGCATTTTTTGAAATCACGACAATTTGACTTTTTGGCTATAACTTAAAAACAAAAGAAGATAGAGGTTTGGTGTTTGCAGGATTGGGTTAGTATCGAAAAAAAGAGACCGGGACATGGCACCTACTTTTTTCGTATCTCTTATAGTTTCTGAGATAGCCTATAATAACACCCAAATTTGCCCACCCTGCACATATTTATATTTGGTATAAAAATAGAAATTAAACTAAACCAAAAACAGTTCTTTAAAAACTTATAAGCTTTCTTGTATAAGAGGTATATGTAAAAAATACATACGTAATAAAAACGTATAAAAAACGTGTTATTTTGGTTTTCTGATTTTTTCCATTTGTGCCTCTCAATAGTTTTAATAGAATGAAGTGCCTCAGAACAACTTGGAACCACATGTTGAATATCATCGTCGCTTTCGTTGCCCGAACTTTGAGGATCATTTAATATCTCATGTGGCTTCAAACTTCAGTAATAATATCATTATTATCCGTTAATGACTCCGTTGTTACTAAATTATAATCGATTGTCGGAAAGCTATTCAGTTCAGGAAGATTCATTTCCGCTTTGGTTAGATCTTGAGAACTATTGCGCAACTCACTCATCGTAGTCAATTTTTTTAATTTACAAAAACACAAACATGAGATTATTGTTTACCGTCAATTAATAGCGGCCGCGTGGTATAATAATTTCGGATGTTAAAATTTTTGAATTTCTCCCAGCATTGTTAAATTTACAAGAAATTGTTACGATAACTTACACATTAAAATTATGTTAAAAACTAAAAAATCAAACAAGATCACAAAAATATCTTATATCTACTGTCGAAAAGGATCTGGTATGTGCAACTTTTGGATTATTCTAAGATGGAAGATTTTCGGAAACAGGTGGTGAATTTACACTTATAAAAGGCATAAACAAACAGTAAGGATTTATATCCGTAGCTTCGTTCATTAATAATTCTTTGTTATTATTATTATATTTAGATATTTCCATTTCTTCATATAAATCCAATTTTTTAGATTTTGGAAGCTGTCTAATAAGTCTTATCGAATCTTTGTTGAAGAGGTTTCTTATGATATGTGTTCTTTGATTCTAATGTTGAGGTTACGTCTCTTCTGGCCTATGTAAACTTTTTTACAACTGCTACAATTTACTATGTATAAACCGCTCTTTTGTTTTTATTCGATCTTTTGTTTTTAGTTGATAATTAGATTGCATAGTTTTAAGTTACTTCTGTATGCTAATTTTATATCATATCTCTGTAGTATTTTTTCAATTTTGTTGGACGAATTGTGATAATTTGTTGTTAGATAGTATGCGTCGTTCTTATATGCGGTATTTCATTATATTACGTTTCTGAATCTTGTTGTAAACATCTTGTATAAAAGCAACGTTATAACCATTATTGAGACCCAGCTTTATTATGGAATTTATTTCTTTGTTGAAATTTTGTTCATTCATAGGTGTATTGATGGCTCTATCTATCATATATCTAAAAACTGCCTCTTTATGATTCTTGTTGTTGTAAGAATTTTTCGGAATGATGACATCGGTTGTGGTTGGTTTGTGGTATACATTAAAATCTATTCTACGAAGATAAATACCTCTTATTTACACGCAAAAAACCTTTGAATGTATTGAATATTTATACAAACTAGCAAAAAAATTGAAAAGATGGAGAAAAAAATTCCGATTACGACAAAACTTTCATTACGGACCTGTATTTTTCTAAAGTCTGCAAACAACTCGAAAACCTTCACATATGACTCGAAACGTGTTTATAATACATTTACATTATCCTGTAATTGGGTCTTCCTGTTGGATAATAAAGAGATTTATTATTATTATTTACACCATAAATTCATCCAATAATATAAATACGGCCTTATCAATCAGCAATTAATGTGTAAATTTTTTATTTTTTACACCTTTTTTTGCCATAAAAACGACAATAGTTTTTTTTTTAATTTTCTCATCGTAATGTTCAAAATACATGGTTATACGAATACATTAGTGTTAAATCGTTTCAAATGCTTTAAGCTAAGATTGTGATAAATTTTATAACAGCGCACCCGCTCGAAGGTTAAGGTTGATGTTTTTTAGTAAAACTAAGTCTAAAAAATGAATAGCGTTATTAGATTCTTTTTCAATTGTAAACTTTAATTCTCTAATGTTGTTTAAAATGTTGTAAAATGTTTGACTTTGGGCCTTCACGTATTATTAAGATGTCATCAACGTATCGACCATAGTATTTGATGTTTTTAGTAAACATGTTATATTTTTCTGAGAATAATTGTTTTTCTATTGAATCTACATATATGTCGGCCAGTAACCCTGATAATGAAGATCCCATGGGCAGATCATTGTTCATTCTATAAGTTTTATTGTTAAAAGTAAAAAAGTTTTGTTTTATCTGTTCCAACATTAATTGTATGTTTTTGATGTCATGTTCTGTAAGAAATTCTAGCTCTGAATATTTATTTAGGAGGAGATGTTTAGTTATATTGAGTATTTCTGTAATTGGTACATTAGAGTACAGATTTTTTATGTCAAACGATATTAATTGGATTTTATTATTAATTTCGATATCTTTAATGCCATTTATTAATTGTTGGGAGTTCTTAACAATGGAGTCCTTTATGAAACAATATTTTACGTGTATAGTAGATGGTTCTTCCCAAATATAAGCAACAATTTTACAAATACACAAGTGTTTTTATATGTTGGACTCAGAAGTAACGTAACTGATTTGGTTTGTCGGTGAATTTATGTCGTAACATTGTATTCAAATTGTAACTCATTTTACCTCGATAAAAATGTGTTGATGGAAAAATAAGGCTCTTACAGATGAAGGCCTTCTTGAAGAAACGAATAAAGCGCTCGATGAGTTGGAAAACATGATTATTGATAACAACCCGGAAATTGATGAGGAGGATAAAGATTTAGAAAAGGGTGAATTTTTACAGATTACGAAAGTTATCGATGAAATTTATCAGACGAGAGCCATTGAAAATAATGTGATGATAAATTGTTCAAACTTCGACCTTTTATTCTAAAAGTAAATGAAATCTTTGAGACGTTATATTTCGGTTATTTTCGCATTCAAAGGTCGACCATCGATCTAACAATACAATCCCATGAAACCCATCAAAAGGTTTTATTTTAAATATTTTGTGATTCGATGTGTATCAAGGGGAAAATGGAGCTACGAATGAAGAATAGAAGGACTATGGGTTAGAAGAAAAAGTTGTGTTATCTCTTACCAAAAAGGAATGGGGCAAAAAAAAAAGTGATCTACTTCGAAAATTTTTTTTTGTACCTCTTGTAGAGGAACTAAAAGCAAAAAATACATATGCGTGTGGAACTATAAGACCAAACAAGAAATGTATTCAAAAAAAATTAGTATCTAATAAGCAAATGGTGAGATTCAGTTCACAGAATATAGGGTTTTTCAAGTAGAAAGGCAACAAAGTCGTATCTTTATCTCAAATCTTCACTTGCAAAAAGTTTCTGGTGATGCTGGCGGTATGTGACTTTGCATCGTCCTGCATTAGAATGAAATTTTGACTGACCCTATATGCAGCAGGTACCACATAGTTCTCCAAGATGTTTTCGATGTTAATCTACTAGGAACAACAACAAGATCAGTTCTGTTGTCTCTACTGATTCCAGCCCAAACCATAACAGATCCCCGAGCAAATCTATCCACTCCTGTATAGTAGCGGCTGCGTAGCGTTCACCAGGACGTCTACATACACATACTCGACCGTCGCAATGAGTTAAATGGAATCTGAACTCGCCTGTGAACAGTACAGTCCAGTGACGAAATTGCAAATCTCTGTGATACAGAGCAAACCCCATTCGCGCTGCTTTGTGATGATGCGTAAGGCGTGGTGCACGGACAGGTCTTCTAGGTTTCAAATTCTTCTTTTAATCTGTTTCTAACAGTTTGATCAGAAATTTCTATTCCATGTGCTCGTCTTAAGTCATTTAGGAGATCTCGTGCTGTGGCAGTTCGCGTACGTAGACAGGAAAGGACAAGAAATCGGTCTTGATTTTTTTAGTAGTTTTTCGATGTTGAGCTCTTCTAACATGTGGGTCAGTCTCCCGAAACCGATTCCATCAACGCTGAATAATAGAAGGGGAAACTCGAAAATCCCTGCCGAGTAGAGTGGCCATGCTGAATAAGGACGACAGCACGAGCAACTTGCACTTCACTAAGATGCCTCACGACGCTTCCAATCAACGAAAATTGATAGCTGAATGCATTTGTTATCTTTAGTAGGCTTTCATTCGCGAATTCAAAGCATACTAGACATTTTTTCCACTTTGTTTAGCGTTATTAATTTACATATTTAAGTGTAACTTAGAAGTATCTAAGAGTAGTAACATTGTTTTTGTAATTTTCTTTAGCTAAATATATGCTGTTGAAGTAAACCAAAACTTAAAAAGTTACAGTGGGAAACCAAAAGTGTTTCCCAAATTTTTTTGAGCACTATATTTTACCCAGTGTGATCCTATATTTGTTTCAATAAAAATGACAATATTTTTTGCTTTTGTATTTTGATGTTGTTCTATTTGCCTGATGGTACTTTGGAGTACCACCATTTCTTTTTTTTTTTCAAAAACCACCGAAAGCAAAAAATTTTAAAAAAACTACAGTGTGTGTCAAATATAGCCAATAACTTCGCCATTTGTGGTTTTAAAGAAAAATGTTTCAAATAAAAAATTCTTTATTAATTGTGGCGCATTTTTTGAAGATAATTTCTGGTTTACATTGTTCTTTGTTTCGTTGCTATGACAACCAACATTGTTATTTTAAATGGGATGCATATGCTTTTTTGCACATTTTAATAGAGGATAAATCTCTACGCGATGAACATATCAAATCACATGGTTGTATAAGAAAAAATGCGTTCTCTGAAAATATTAAATCAGCAAATTATAGTCAAAGTAGGTGTCGAAATAACGCCGTTGACAGCTTTAAATGTCAAAAAATTGATAGTTTAAACAAATATGGCGCAATTAAGCGAACGACAAAGAATTCAAATATTAATAATGTATGGGTACGGTGATAGAAAACGCACTCAAAGTGAAGTTTGTACACTGTTCAATAATATTTACCCGGATACACACATTACACAATCCACAGTATCGAAAATATTAAAAAAATTCTTTAACACCGGAAGTGTTAAAAACCTTCCAAAAAGTTGATGGCCAAAGACAGCTACCAATGACCATATATTATTAATTATTCATAATTGTTGAAACTGTAATTTTTTTGACATTTGTAATTAGCTGATTTAATACTTTCACAAAAATGCATTTTTTCTCGATTTTTTTCTTATACAACCATATGATTTGAAACTTATATTTGAAAAATTTTTCTCTAAAACCACAAATGACGAAGTTATTGGCTATATTCCAGACATTTGACACACCCTGTATAGTTTAACAGTATTATTTTGAAGTCGAAATGCTAGCGATGGAAAAGATAGTGATTTTGCGAAAAGCCGGATACCGGATATTCAGCATCCCCTTCGGCCGGATATCCGGCCATTATGGTTATAATTTCTGGTGCATTTCTGAAGTGATACCCTATATTACCACATTATTGCGATATTTGAATAAAAATGAAGTTAATACGAAAGCTGATATAAGATATATCAACTTATTTGGATCCAAGATACAAAATGAATTTTTTGATGCTGATTTAACTAACGCGGCAACTCTAAAAAGAGAATACTTTAATTAATAATCGGCGATATTTCCACAAGGATCCTTCAAGAAATGAATTTTATAGCTAATTTTGAAAATTATCGATGAAAATTGCAACATCGAAAATTTTATCAAAACATCAAATATTGTTTTCTTAAAAACTAAAAGTTATTTTTCAAAACGGGTTGGTTTATTGGAAAGAGGCCACTCTCATTAACACTTTGGAAAATTTTCATACTCATATTCCAAGAACTGGATTTTATACGAATTTTTAAGACTTAATCAGCGAAAGTTGCAAAATTCGAAAAAATTGTCGATTATTTCAAAAATTTATTTCTTAAAAACTAAAAGTGATTTTTCAAAACTGCTTATTGCATTAAAAAGAGGATACTTTAATTAATAATTGGTGATATTTCCAGAAGGATCCTTTAAGAAATTAATTTTATAGCAAATTTTGCAAGTTATCGATGTAAATTGTAACATCGAAAATTTTATCAAAACTTCAAATATTGTTTTCTCAAAAACTGAAAGTTATTTTTCAAAACGTGTTGGTTCATTGGAAAGAGGACACTTTTATTAATACTTTGGGAAATTTTCATACTCATATTCCAAGAACTCGATTTTATACGAATTTTTTAAACTTAATCGGCAAAAATTGCAAAATTCGAAAAAATTGTCGATCATTTCAAAAATTTATTTCTCAAGAACTAAAAGTGATTTTTCAAAATGGCCTTTTGCATTAAAAAGAGGATACTTTAGTTAATAATTGGTGATATTTCCACAAGGATCCTTCAAAAAATGAATTTTATAGTGAATTTTGAAAGTAAAAGTAATATTGAAAACAATATTTGAATATTGTCTTCTCAAAACTAAAAGTTTGTTTTCAAAATTGGTTTGTTCATTGGAAAGAGGACACTTTTATGTACATTTCGGGAAATTTTCATACTCATATTCCAAGAACTTGATTTTATACGAATTTTTAAAACTTAATCGGCGAAAATTGCAAAATTCGAACAAATTGTCGATCATTTCAAAAATTTATTTCTCAAGAACTGAAAGTGATTTTTCAAAACGGCTTGTTGCATTAAAAAGAGGATACTTTAATTAATAATTGGTGATATTTCCTCAAGGATCCTTCAAGAAATTAATTTTATAGCGAATTTTGAAAATTATCGATGAAAATTGCAACATCGAAAATGTTATCAAAACTTCAAATATTGTTTTCTCAAAAACTAAAAGTTATTTTTCAAAACGGGTTGGTACATTGGAAGGAGGGCACTCTTATTAACACTTTGGGAAATCTTCATACTCATATTCCAAGAACTGGATTTTATACGAATTTTTTAAGCTTAATCCGCGAAAATTGCAAAATTCAAAAAAATTGTCGATCATTTCAAAAATTTATTTCTCAAGAACAGAAAGAGATTTTTCAAAACGGTTTTTTGCATTAAAAAGAGGATACTTTAATTAATAATTGGTCGTAATTTTACCAAAACTCAAATATTGTTTTCTCAAAAACTAAAAGTTATTTTTCAAAATGGGTTGGTTCATTGGAAAGAGGACACTTTTATTAACGCTTTGGGAAACTTTCACACCCATATTCCAAGAAATCGATTTTATACGAATTTTTAAAACTTAATCGGCGAAAATTGTAAAATTCGAAAATGCCGGATATCCGTTCCACCACTACAGAATGCCATGCAAAATATATTTTTTCCGTGTTTTTTGTACGTCAACAAAGGGTTAAAAAATAATGTGAACATTAACATTTATTTAATAATAAATTGGAGTTTTGTAAATAATCATAAAGGAAATACCACATACTAATTTTAACTATGCACAGAACTCAGTATGAGTGCGCTTTTCTAAGTTATGCACGCAGTCTTTCAGCAGCTGTAACTGAAAAAGGACTTCGAATTTTGACATAAAGCTTTGGTAACATATTTTAAATTTTTTGACCTTCTAAACCAGGTTCTGTCCATAAGACTTAAGATGGTAAACCCAAATATTTCTAGTTCTAGTGTTAGTTGTACTTAAGAATATACAGCAATTTAGAGCTGAATAACAACTAGAACTAACATTAGACCTAGAACTAGAAAGATTTGAGTTTAGCTATAAGTTTCTTAACCCTTTCGTTACTAAGAGCGTACGCATAGGTTTTTGTATATGTGGGCTTGCTATATGATCTTGAAAATACTCCGTAACGAAAGGGTTAAGATGGCTAAAAATATTTTGTCCATTATATCCAAAGTCTGTTCTAACAAGGTCCATTATATCAAGGATATACTGTATTTCTTTTTAAACTTACCGTGAAATTATGCCTATCTAATAAAAGTTCCCCAAGTAATTTCAAGCTCTGCCTACGAGTGACATAATTTTCCGAATTTAAAAGTCTTTGATAGTGGCTGAACACTTTGTCGTAATTAGCATCTAAAAATTCGGCGCAAAGTATTTTATGTCGAGTTAGTAATTCCTAGAAACAAAATATCCCTTTATTAATACAAAAAAATAATTCGCAAACAAAAGGAATCATTTAATCTTAATTTATTAATATTAAACATATAGATCGTAATATTCAACCGGTGATAAAAAAAAATTATAAAGATTAGATTATAAAAACAAACCTTAAATGTTGAAAAGGCATCAGAGGCAATATCAAACGTTGAGACCTCCACATATGTAAAAAACTTATAAAAATCTTCTGAGTTTAACATGATTTTAGCCAATGCTTCATACCTAGCACATTCCCTCAACATAGTACCACAATTTAAGGCTATTTCCTGAGTCTCATATCTAAAAATTTAAAAAAAATTTATTTAAATCATTCGCATATTTATTAATTAATTTACCCTGCCATTAATTGAAATAAAATCTCTGGTTTTGTGCAAATATATTCAACCGTAGGCGATCTAGTACCAATTTGTCTGCGTAAAACATTATTGAACACCTGAGCAACATCTTTCTTTCCCTCAAAATCGATTTTATTCAAATTTTGTATCAGCAACAGTAATAAATTGTTGTTGTATAACTCTTGGGCGAGCTGGGCGACGATAATATCCGTTTGGGGCTCAGCATCTGAAGTCCCGTAGAGCATGTTTTTAATCAAAACCAGGTTTTTACTGACATCTTCCTGAGCTTTTTCGACCTTCTTTTCGCCACCTTTTTCGAGTGCACTCACAGACTCTCTAAGGGCTCGGACAACGTCCGCGGGACTTTTTTGTGATTTGCCGAACAGCGGCATGATAAAAACGGTGGAAGATATCGGTTCGTTTCCGAAGAAACTGTCACTAACCTGAATTGGTGTTCGCGTAACCTTTCGGTCTCTTCACCGATCTCTTTTATGATGGAAGCGGACTTCCGTGCGGAACTTTTAAACTAGTTTTAGCCAGACATATCACAAAAAACGACTAATTTTAGTCCGTTTCAGTTCGTTTCGGGGCCGAATTAGTTACTATCTTCGGGTTTTTGACAGGGACGTATGACTTTTACGTCCATAGGGGAATTTCACCACATCCAACTGATACACATAAAATATTACTAAAATATCACTAGAACGTCACTATTCATGAAAACGTTTCCGTAAGAAATAAATAATTAACAATACGTTATGAATTGATTGGTGTTAATTAAAAAAACATATTTGTTGATATGTTATCGGTAAAAGTGATAAGTTAGCTTAAAAAATTATAATTTACTCATCTTTGATATAGGCACCCCATCATACATCATGCGTAATATCCGTTGTATGTACTTAAATTATTAAAGACTAACGATAATTTTCAACATTTATTAAAAATATAATAATTTTTATCACAATAAAACACATTATTAAGTTAAATCAGATTAATTTTTATCTTAAGATCCAATTTGTATTACATCCAACTTAGTCATTATCAATAACATATAAATTCACTCCGATAAGATTATATACATTAACAGGACGTTGTGAATGGGTTAATAAATACAATACAATTTTTATATATTTACTTTAAAAACGATAAGTTATCTTTAAAAAATAAAAATAGAAATAGTATTTATTTGATATAGACAACCCAAAGTACTTCATCAGCACCGCGCCATCTAAAAACATTTATAATAACTATATTTAAACGAATACAAATTCTTTATAAATCATGAAAAAAAAGAAATAAAATCGATTTTACTTAAATAAAAAAGTTCATACCACTAAAATAGAAGACATTAGTACATTTCACAACAATTCGAATAACTTTTGATTTAGATGGGGGAAACGTGTGGACAAAATTGCGGAGGGTTGCAACATTGGGGTTGAAAACGTGAAGGGGGAAAACCATCGTTCAGAATTCCAAGAGGAGACCCCTCAGACTCCATGGTATTAGTCGAAAAAGCGTCCTAGGTTTCAACTCCGGGGTCAGACACGTGTCTGACGCGTACCTCTGCGGATGCAGCTGCCTCCCGTTCAATTCGCGAGGAACTTTTTTGGGGATCTCGTTTTTTGTCCATCTATGCCACGTGTATGCGAGACGAACACGTGTGTTACCCCGTAATAAGGGGTAAAAATGTTGACATTAAAAAAAGGTGGAAGAAATGAAATAATAAAAAGATTTTTTTAAAAATTTTTATATATAAATTCATATAAGAACAGATTTTGGTTTTAATGTTGGATTGTTCTTGATGATGGGGAACATATTGATCTGTTTCAATCTCCCCCATCTCTCTTTGCACCCCCTTGAGTACTCTAGCCCTTCTGTTACATCTCTTGAATTTAACCCGATTATCTTACATTCGAATTTGATTGAAAACCTGGTTGTAAAACATGTACAAAAGGCAACAAAAGCCAATGAACAATGTAGGTATATAAGCAGGAAATAGATACAATTGTAAGTACGGTATCTAGGTCGAAACCTGCCACCGTCGTCTTCTATTGCTAATGGTATTATTTCATTAGAGCGGCGTCGGCGGCTCCTATACTGGGAACAAATCCTTCCGTGTCCAGTTTCGACCCATTTTTTTTCTTTTGCTTTACGTTCATAATCGCGAAAGCCACTCCTTTACTAATTAAGTAGAAGAGAAGATCGTGCAAATGGATTTTATTACTACACACCCATAAATCACGCCTCGTTTGTACTCTTTTATGGTTACTTCACTGACCTAATTGTCATAGAATAAAATGGATCTTTTTTATAGAATTAATTAAGGAAGGTATTTAGTTTTTTTAGTTTTTATATTGAAGCCTCCTTCATAAAAAATACGTAAAAGTGAATTTCACTTCGAGTTTGTCTGTCATTCATTATGTTATTTATTCGTTTAAATAATTTATTATTATTATGTTGTTTTCTTTGTTATCTGGTTTTAAATATTAAACCTTTACTCATGTCAGCATTGTTTTTGAAGTTATGGTGAGTTAGATTAAACTTACTGGATTCAAGTACTATATTTCATGAAAGGAGTATTAAGCATGTATTAGTGTTTTTATTTGGGGTCTTTATTTCCTTCTAGGGAAAAATTCTTCGAAGAAATTTGTCCTCAGAAATCTTTCGAAACAGTTAAAACGTCGGAAATGATACTTCGGTATCATGACAAAATTTAAACTTCTTTATAAAAACCAAGATCTCTTACCAAAATGTTTTAATTGATTTTTTGATTATCTACTTTTAATTGAAACGCATGGATTGAAAGATGTTGCTATATAATCACCATCTTCACTGTCTTGTTTTACTTCCAAGGAGGGATTAAGTTCATCCTTAACAATCTTTAGAAATTGTTGAAATGGCAGAATTGGTACTTCGGTTGAATGAGGAATAGGTAGACTTGCGAAGGCTAAATTAGGATATTTCATAAGACAGAAACTGTAGTCGTTCTGCTATCTAAATTCTTTCCAAACTATTGACACGCCAAATTTCAGAAACTTCTTTTTTCCATTAGCCCAAATAGGTCTTGACGACCAACTTTAACGCCGAAATATCTAAAACTACCTTTTTACAATGTCAAAAATAGATTTTCAGTTTTCGTTGAGAACTCTTATACTCTATACATGTAATAAAACACATCCGCAGAAATTACACAAGTCCTCCTTTATTTAGCCATCGTTGAAGTGTAATTTCGAACAATATTCATAAATCAAGAATATGTTATACCGCAACTTGAGGTGTAATTGATTTCCGAAACTATAAAGGTGTATTGTTATCTTTTGAGACCAAATCCATCAATAAATTTGTTATAACTTCGTAGACTCTACGGCCAGTGTTATTAGATATAAAACTAAAACTAGAAACTTTCCGGTAATGCGTGGCGTTAATTGAAAAATTGTTTGACGTGTTGGAACCTTCTTCAGAAATAAGTTCAAAAGTGACAAAATGGTTGGAAAGTTGACAATATATGCACTAGGAACTGATTATCAACTCTTTAATGAACTAATTACTCTTCGTCAAATGACATGATGTAGTGTTCAGTTGGAAATCCTTCATCGAGTCCAGTAAATTCGGCACTGAACGGCACTTTGGTGAAAAATCCGAAATCCACGAAAATATTGCAAATTTATTCCACAATATGTGTTGAATCTTTAATGTGTGAGACTGTGTCATTTATAAAGGGCAACAATTCTTTGGCGAGGTGTTTCATTAGCTGATATGTAGGTGAGCTAATTGTGGTTACGATAGCTCATAGTCTGGCTTATAGATTTTTAGTAAACTATAGATGCTTGGTGCTACTGGTACCTTTTCTGTTCCTGCAGTGAAATATCGGACTAAATTAGGTACTTCATCTAACTATTTTTTCCGTGGAATTCTTTACAATTTTCTGCAGGTGTGTTTTTCTGCAGGATGCAATATAATGTTCATCTTGTTCTCGTACGCCTTTCTGTCCCTCACCACAATGACATTTCCTTTGTTAGCAGTTGGACTACTATGTCAATTCTCTCTCTTATACTACGTAAAGGTTTTCATTCACCAACTGTCAATTTGGATTTTGGTAGTTTAGCTGTTTTTAACACCCTTACGATCTCTTGATTATATTTTTTATGTGCAATACGTTATTGTTTCAAATATGTCAAATAATTGCGTTTGTCGAATCCCGTTATCATTTAACCAGTTATCAATGTTGCAAGTGAATTAAATATAAAATTAGAAACAGATGAAAAAACTTCTAACTTGTTTTATTTTATTAATATAAATCGGAACCAGTTTCGGAATGAACGTTCCATCATCAGCCGAAAGCTAATAAAAGGTAGAAATATAATCATTAATCAATTTTTCTCATTTTGTGGCAGTCTCTTCTTCTTTCTCCGCCAGAATGATCGTTTTGTAACACCGAACGCATTTATTTAATCTGATTTTTCTCTAATTTATGATGACCATCAGTCTCTAAATGTAAGTTTTTTGTACCTTTTTCATATTCTTTTATATTAATTTATATATATTTTTAGTTTCTGGCTCATTTTTACATTTATAACAAACCACATTTCATTATTATACTTTTATAACTTTAATTAAGACTTTGAATTATATCGCTAAGATTAATTTAACTTTTGTAACAAATTTAAACTTAACTTTTTCGGATTTTTACATGTAACTTCATTTGTTCAATATTTTTCAAATTTTAACATGCGGCTTCTTTAACAACAAACGTCTCCATTAATTACATCTCTTCTCGCCTATTAGTTTCTCTGACAGTAAGTTGTTGTCCTATTTTAATATTAGTATATATTTTTTATTATTTTTTAATTCTTATTAGCTTTCGGCTGATGATAGAACGTTGATTCCGAAACCGGTTCCGATTTATATTAATAAAATAAAGCAAGTTAGAAGTTGTTTCATCTGTTTTTGAATTTTATACCCGTTATCTTTGTTGTAAAGTTATGTCCCTTTATTTTTTTTAGAGCTATTTACCGAATTATAAATTAAAACGAATCAGAAATAAGTCAAATAAGCCATGCGAAGAGAGGGGTTCCGTCCAACCGGAAAATATGGTGCTGGTGTGTGTTCTAGATTGGACGTTGCGCCTTTATTTTACCTACTTAAAGAAATAAAGGAGTTTCCCCTTTTAGAAAAGTGTAATCCAATCTTTAGTACATTTATAGCTATTAGATCCGGATTCCGGTCTGGTTTGGTCTCATCTGCTTTGTATATTTAGGCAAATACTACATCACTTTCTTTAATCACGTATAATAACATGTCATGAAAAATTGTAAATATAGCTACGTTGCCACTAACTTGTTCCCGTAGAATTTGTAACTCTACTATTTCGTGCCTTTCATTACAACGACGCAACTAATCTGGTAAAAGTGCAAGTCCTTCCATGATTAGTAAGATTTCCGTAAAGTATAATGTTTTACCTAACACATATGGACTCTTTGCTGAAAAAAAAAAACATATGTTTGATGCTCACTCTTCGCACCTTTTACTGTTTTTGCATGTGAAAGTTCAGCTAAAGATTCACGTTTAGAATTGATTTTTTCAAAATGAGCTGCTGTTTCATTAAATTGTGTGCGGTTTGTTGTCCAACTCCGTGTTCGCTAGCTAGTAAACTGTACATTTACCATGTTCATGTTCTTTTTATCTTGCCACAATTCTTTTTTCTATTGTTAAAACCACCCATTTTTGCTTAGGAGCCTTAGCAATTATTAAAGTATAAATTACTACGTTGCTAAATATTGCAGCGATGACAATGCGATACACTACAATACCTGCGCAACAGCAATCTACGCACAAAGAATGAAACTCGATGACTCGGTTGTCATTAGTCTGGGTTTCCCCGGATTTGGTCTAGTTTTGGAGACGACTAGAAAACAACATGGTTTTTGGATACAAAATTAGGTGTTGTGGATTATAAATGAAGAATTTGTTTTGAACATTTTTTTACAAATACGGTTAATCCAAACCCGAGTTCAATGATCCACGGATAATGAATGTTACGATTGTGAACAAATTGGAGAAAAGATCAATCATTAGATAGGGAAACATTAAATTAATAGTTTATTGTCACATTCATTGTGGTTATAACAACACCATAAGGAACACTTATTGTCAGTGTAATTGAAAAAAGAGCTGTTATCAGCCAAGAATAGTTGAAACTGTTTGTTCATATCAAACTGTTCATATCATCAAACAAAATTTGTAATCGTTATCATATAACAAATAATAATCAATAATCAGTTATGTTAGACGTTTACCTAAGAAACGTCTAACACAATAAGACAACACAATAAGAGTCTCTGTAAACATTAAAGCGACTTAACTTGCACATCAAAATGTTCTGATCAATCTTATCAAAGGCATGTCTTTCCGTTATCAGATAGGACATCAAAAGTAATATACCTATGCAGATCATAATGTAATATTTTTTCAAAAACCTAAAATATTAGTGACCAGAAAATTTGTTACATTGAACATAGACACAAAAATAATAACTTGTACATTATTTGCAATACCGCAATTTAACCCAAAAAGTGTCTTTTTTCTATCAGTTAGGCAATTTTTTTTTAATTGAAGAATCCAACTCATTGGTGTTAAGAAAAATGTTTGTAATAAAGGTTTGCGATTTTAGGAATGAAACATTTTGAAGTTATAAAAGAAGAATAAATCTTATTTGGCTTTTAGCCATTTAAAGTTTCTATAAATGGTCATTTGGTTAATTACATTGTGGTACAAGATTTTTGTAAAGTTGATGAGTTGAGTGTTTTTAGTTAATTTTGGGTTGCTGATTTCTAATATGCACATCACGTTTTTTTTTATTCTGGTGTCTCACTGCTGCAATGTCTCACTGCGAATTTGATATCTGGCACCTTGATATAAAGTGAGAAAGCTACCTTTTAGTGGTAGTGTTATGTTTGTACCACTTCAAAAACACTCAACTGATTTAATGTAAAAGCACCAGTAGTTGACACTTTAAGGATTTATTAGTCTGTTTCTTGGACTGAATTCACTTTAGGGAAAACTTCTAATTAGTGATAGCTGCACAAACTATTCCTCTATTATAATGTGGCAAGAATTAGATTAATAAAATCACTATGAATTTTATATATATATAAGTATATATAAAAGACACTGGGCCAGTAGTTGACACCAAGCGAAAACGAGAATATCTAGTAGTTGACACTCTTTATTTTCGGTAGCTGATATATGCTTTAAAATAAAAAATGGTTTTATCGGCAGGACCAGGTGCATCTAGCAAACTACTTTCTAGTTCTTGTTTTGTGTTCTGCCACAGTTCAATGAGTGATATATCTTTTTCTTCCAACTCTTTATTTCGATTGCCGTTACGAAATATATTGACCTTGCTTTCAGGAATACTCTGATTGAGAAACCGAACCTTCTTTTAAAAGCCGTCTGCGTTCTTCGCCTTTTGTGCCTGAAATATCGCCTTTGGTTTTAAACTGAAGAGTGATAGCGTCTGGGTTGGGTTGGGTCAACTATTGGACACGATGGTTTTAAAATGGTTTAGAAGTTATAATAGAAGATTTCGCTCTGTAAACAGCTAAATAACACCCAAATAAAGCAGTATTATAATAGTTATTTATATTACAAGTGGGGTAGAAACATAATTACAGTACGAGTGTGGAGAATTGCACGACAAAGTCGTAGACCAAGTTGTGTAATCACATGAGTACTGTAATTATGCTCTAGCCCACGTGTGATATACAGCATTTTATCTACGACTGCTAAAAATTACTAAAAAATCAATTTCTTTAAAAAAGTCTATTTGACATTTATAAAAATATTTTGAAATGATTGTTGACAATTTTGAATTGTCAGTTTCAACAACATGTTTACTCATCTGGAATAAGTGTTTTGAAATGTAAAAACATAACAATTAATGTTTATAATAAATAGTATTGTTTCTCTGTAAGTAGATAGCACTTTTTCTTTTGTATTGTTGCTCGTTTCAATAAATTAAGTCTGTTCTGATTAGGCTAAAAATGCGTTACGTAATGAAACCAGTGCGGTAATGAACTTCATTACGTAACTCAAATCACCTCAAATGAGTGCGGTAATGATGACTTATCCAAGCAGTCGTAGATAAAATTATATTACTACCCACCTGTCAACTACTCAATGTTATGTCATATAATCCATATTTTAGAGTCCAAAACGAACAACTAAATATATTTTTAATCAAAATTATAAAATAATGTTAACATTTGCAATTCTTACCTTTCAGCTTATTCTTAACAAACTTCACAAGCATATTACAATAATCGAATGAAAACCATGTACTTGTTGTAATCAGACGATCACTGTGTCACTGGCGCTGTACTTAATAGCGCGATAGTCTGTATTTAGGTTACTATATAGAGAACTATGCTACATAGACAAACATATTTCGATCTTTTGCTGCCTGTGTTTCTCTTGTTAATTTATTTTTTCTTCATAAGTGTCAACTACTAGTGCAGTGTCAACTACTGGTGCTTTTACCTTAATGATGCTAATAATTTCGTAAATAATTGAAATAGGACATATGTTCATTAACTTTTTTTTATGGTAATTGGATTAGCTATCATAGGTCAAAGTTTGATGGTGAGCTAATAAATCACCCTGTATAATCAGCTTATTATTAACGTTCAATCGTACATTAACGATAGATAACGCAAAGATTAAAAGATGCTCATTGAAGTGGACAAGTCGATATCACCAAAATACAATTTTAGGCACAGAATCACCCAATAAAAATTCATAAATAACTCTTAATTTCAACTTATCCCAAAAAATGTCAGTACGAAGGCTTTCACGGTCGGTGTTAGTTAAACTAGAAGAAGAACTAGAAGAAGCAGTGGTGAAAAAAATTTTAACGTTTCGGATGCCATATTACAACCTTCTTCAGAAACAAGTTCGAAGTCTTTCTAACGGAAAATTCTAGTTTTAGGTCCAGCGTTAGTTCTAGTGATAATGCTAGTGTTAGTTCTAGTTTTAGTTTAACCAAAAAATGTCATTTTTCTATCAATTAGGCTAATTTTTGTTTTAATTTAGGATTCAAACTCGTTGGTGTTATTAACTCTGTGTGTTATCTTAACTCAACCGTCAATTTTTTCTATCATTATCTAACAAAAATGTTTGTAGTAAAGGTTTCTTTTTATTTTATTGAAAACTAGACGTTTTTATGAGTGGTCGGTTCTATGATTATTATTTTGATGCAAATTCCAGTGTTACAAATTTTCTTTTCGCCGATAAATTTTCTCAAAATCCTTTATATTAAGGTGTGAGAGTAAATTTAAACCCCAATTAGTTCGTACAACATCGTTTTTTTGCTTCGTTTTAAAACGCAAGGGCACCCAGAGCCCCTCATAGGATTGTGTCGATTGCGCAGGTCGAGCGAGATTTGAATCGGTTGTTCTTCTTCACATTGGTGGTAGCCGCGCATTAGTCGCGTTTGGTTCTTTGCGATCGTCGGCTATATTCGCGAGCGTTCCCCGTTCTCATTGATTGTACACTCTCCTCTTGCGTTTGCTCCGATGGACATTGAATTAATCCGGGCACGGTTCGTTGAATAAAAAGATCAAGAGGGGGGTTAGTGACCGGTTTTATTTTTATTTCTTGGAGGCGTCGCGACGCTTCCATCAAAATTAGTTACTCAAGAAGGCGCCGCCACCATCTACAGAAAAACAATTAAAGTATTTTTTCCTAATTGAATTTTTAAGTAGAATTAAAAAGGAGATTTTGGATTTTTATTGGAACATTTTACCATTGATTGATTTTGAGAGGAAGAATGTACAACAGGTAGGTGTTTCTTGTGAAGGTGACTGGGGATTTGGGTTGAAATTGGGTTATCGGGTAATGAGATCAATAGAGATGCATATTTTTTGCTCGATCTAATTTTTATCGATGCAATTGAAATTTGCGTTTAAACACACTTTATAATTCCGTTTCTCACATCATACATGTTGTGTAACGATTTTTATTCAAAATCAGGAAGCGGAAAGCGGTTTGTTATTTTTTTTTGCAATGGTTCGTTGAGTTCGTGTGAATAATTTTAGGGTTTCGCCACTAATTTTTAACGAACACTTACATGCCATATAACTATATCAATTCTAAAAACAAAATTAGAACAAAATTAAATTCCTAAAACCCAAAATTTTTTCCCCTTTCCTCTTTTAATCTCAAGCAGTTCTTTTATTCTATCAAGTCCACTTGAAAAAAAAAAACTAACCGGAAGGGTTCTCGAATCCTTTAAAAAGAAACTCTTAATAACACAAAAAGAAGGTAAGAGAACCACTTGTATTTCAACCATGGCGCTATCGCGAGATTCTATTCACTTAAAAAAAATCATCTTCCCTCTTCACAAAAAAGTTCATCGTCTGATGTTCTTCGGAAGTTAATAACATCTGGACGCCATCTCGCGTTTAGTTTATATCATAATTTTTTTAATTCGCGCGTCGTCTTCGTCATCGTTTATGTCTGGCGTGAAAATTCAAAAAGAATTTTTTTTAATCCCCGAAAATATTTTATGAATCCCAGTTCGTAACTTGTATTCAACCAGTTGTAAAAAAAAAAATAAAAAGAAATTCGCTATTGTTGTGAGTGCAAGGGTGGATGGCGGAGCAGATGTTCGCACCCAGGAATTCGATTCTATTGTAAAGTTAGTCGGGAACGCCGACAGCTCGTCTGATATTTCATACCTGATGAGTTTGATGATGGCGCGTTGTATACGTAATTGATAAATTTGTATATCCAACCGGAAACTACTTACTTTAACCTTTTTAAATGTTTTTCTAAGCATTTTTAACATTATAAAACATTTTGTTTCTTAATTTTCTTTGTAAAAATGTAAAAACAATAAAAATCAAGGTTCCCATTTAATAAAAAATAAATAGACATTGACCCGGAAGTGTCTTATTTTAACAAACGCGGTCAATACTCTTTTTGAATTCTTTCTTCCGGTGAGGGTGAAAGGGATCATTTATTTTCCCTAGGCAAATTCAAACAAAGCATATACATCAGATAACGTATTATTCACCCGAATGGTTTAACTAAGGGTCTCATTACATTCAACAAACTTACCTACACTGCCCCTTTTTACTTTTTCGCATATATTAAGCATATAAAGAGAAAGTTACTAAAATCATGCAGCATGTGTTAACTTTTAGACTAAATCCCTCAACATATAAACTTGCATTATAAATAAAGATATACAATTAATTAATGGCAATAATTAATATATCATATCTTGAGTATCAAACGCATTTTAAAAAATGTTATTTTTAAATTAAATATTGCATTATCTATCGATGGAAATTTTACAAGTGCTCTTGGTGTCGTGTAAAAATGAGAGAAAGTTGAGTGTTGGCCACAATTAATTTAATTTCCGAGTTATAATAAAAATTATTTTATCCACAATCACCTTATAATTGAAGTTTTATCAACACTTATGAACCGTATAAAGTACCACTTTATCCACTAGTGGAATAATGAAAAATACGATCTTAAATCAATCACATCCTATTTACTATTTATATTAACATTAACATTTATATTAATATGACTTTCTTCCATTTTTCACCAACTTTACCTTTACAACTTTTACACTTTTACAAATATGTTACAAATGGAGTCGATAAACAATCGAAAATAAGTAGCAACAATTCAACACCTCCCAAAGTTTTTTTAGTTAACCCTTTGTGCCCCGATGGTACTTTAAAGTTCCGGTGGTTTTAAACACTCATTTTAAATCATTTTAAAAAGAAAGCATTGAGCTTTAATTTAAAATAAGTCTCATTCCTTAATTTCAATAAATACGGCTTCCAAGAATTTTTAAATTAGCATCTTTTTTGACACTTTTAGGTTATACGAAAATGTAAGTTTTGTTAAAACATTTTTTTTCTTAATATTTTTCCAATCCAACCCATCATTTATTATACATCATTTCAAAAAGAAACCTTTGAGCTTTAATTTAAAATAAGTTTCATTCCTTAATTTCAATAAATACGGCTTTCAGGAATTTTTAAATTATCATCTATTTTGACACTTTTAGGTTATACGAAAATGTAGGTTTTATTTCAAATTTTTTTTTTCTCCACATTTTTGTGATCCAACACAACCATTATTATACATCATTTTAAAGAGAAAGCTTTGAGCTTTAATTTAAAATAAGTGTCATTCCTTAATTTCAATAAATACGGCTTCCAGGAATTTTTAAATTAGCATCTTTTTTGACACTTTTAGGTTATACGAAAATGTAAGTTTTGTTTCAACATTTTTTTTCTCAATATTTTTCCAATCCAACCCAACAATTATTATACATCATTTTAAAGAGAAAGCTTTGAGCTTTAATTTAAAATAAGTTTCATTCCTTAACTTCAATAAATACGGCTTTCAGGAATTTTTAAATTAGCATCTTTTTTGACACTTTTAGGTTATACGAAAATGTAAGTTTTATTTAAAATTTTTTTCTCTCAATATTTTTCCATATTTTAATGCCTGATGGTACTCTCAAGTACCATTATCCCCCTGGAATGGGGGGATTGCATATTATGCTAAAATTGATACCAAAGGCCTTTACTGAGTATATTTTGATAGCGTTTTAATTCTGACACAAAGTTTTAAAATTTTTGACTTCTTGAGACACAAAGGGTTAATTGCAATGATTTTTAATGTGACAGCCACTGTCAGAGTGAAATGTCAAATCATTTTTTGATGACATCAGATGAAATTTTGACGATTCTGATTCCAAATGAGTGTGATTGTGGATAAAACGTTGTATTGCATGCGTGTTTTAGATGCATTTTATACACTTAAGAAAATTAAACATTCTTGCGTGAATAAAATGCTGTCTAAAACACTTACACAATAAATAACTATTAAAACGTCAATTTAGAGTTTTAAGAATTTAGTGATTTATAACTAAAAATATGAAATAGTTTGAGAGAAATCGTTTATGAATTATGTTATGATGATTTATTATGAACAATTCTTATTAATATCATTCCCAGCTATCATCTTTAATTTTTGAGATATACAGTCAGTCTCAAAAGTCATTGTACACCAAGTTTTTGCATGATTTTTAAAATAGGATCGTAAATAAAAGTTTTTAGTTAAATAGTTATAATTACCTTTTTGCCAATTGCAATTAGATTTTTATTGAAAATATGATTAAATAAAAAAGTTGTCTGGATTGGTTTCTAATTGAGAAATGATCAGTATCATAGATGAGCAAGAAAGAAAGTTGAATGTAGGCCACTCCAATTAATTATTATTAAATTCTACGTTAATTTCAAATTCATACTTTCTTGCATTTATCAAGTACATAAAAGGATTTAATTTGAAGCTAATACAAAAATCAGTAAAATATACAACTGTCTTGGTAGGAGTATTTTGTGTTGACAAAAAGCCATGCCTATTTATTACTGATTATTTAATCAAAGTTTATTCTGTTTAATATTCTAATCTCCACTTATATCATTTCAACTCAGCGATTTTTGATCGTTTTCTTTTTAACTCGTATAATGACCATCTTTGTGTGTCTGTCCATTATCGTTACTTCTCTTCAAACAGCCATCGTCGCAAAGAAAACAGTTCCCAATTATCGTATCATATTACCACCGCAAAAGGTGTTTAGGTCAACAAATTTGTACAGACAATATAAATAAAAATAGAAATAAAAAGAAAGAAACGTTACATAAAAATAAGTTAATTTCGAAATTGTTAAAACGAATTTATTTATACAGGATACCCATTATGTATGGAATATCGTATATATCTTGGTAGGTATCAACTTTATAAAAAAACATTTTATACAAAAGTTGTTTAATATTTTATTTTCCATAATAAGACAGCATTCAATTGTTTTTATTTCAGAAAACAAGTGAGCAACGAATGGCAATGTACCCTTTCGTTAGGCTCATTAAGTTTTATTCGTTACTCATTTGTTTTCTGAATTAAAAACAATAGCAAATAAAATATTAAACAACTTCTGTATAAAATATTTTTTTATAAAACCAACATTTACCGAGATATATACTATATTCCATACATAATGGGCACCCGGTATATGTATGTGGTATTTTAGCCCAAAAATTTTTGACATTTAATTTATAAATGCGTCAAAAGAATTTTGGAAATTTCTCGCTAGATTGTACATTTTTATTTTTGAATATAAATGAAATAATTTTTGTATTTTTTAGGGATTAATAGGAATGAAAAACCTTAATTTTTTTTAAATAATCAAGTTTAGATTTTTTGTTCATATTATCTTAATGATTCTTCTTCAATGGTGCTACAGGTCAAATCGAGCCTTGGCCTCCTCAATGTTTTGTCTCCAAGCGTCCCGGCCCCGGTCACCCTCTTCCTGCTCATAGTTTCGAGAATCTCCTAAATCCTAGAAAATATTTAAGACAAATAAAAATGAGTTAGTCAAAGAAAATTATTATTTCTCAAACGAAAGAAAGAACTTATAAATAACACATACAAAAACACTAAAACAAGACCAATTGAAGGCGAAAGAAAATGGTACTTAATGAAAAAACATAAATAGTGCTGTATCAAATGAGAAATTAACGTTATGTGTGATGAATTAGTTTTACCAGAAATGCATTAACAGCTGAGCAATCAAATTTAGAAAAAAATAAAACCTATTGTGTTTATGTCTGCCAGGCGATCGGTTAGACGACACCCTATTCATTTATACATAAACATAAATAATATCGAAGCATAAAACAACAGGGCTAGCTTTTACCCATGTGAAGTTACCCATAAATTCCATCCATAAAAAAACTTTCAAATTTTACTGTTGAAATTTTATTTCACAGCCTTATTCCCCATCCCCTAAAGGACAGAAATCCGCAAAAATCACGAGATACTCTTTTCAGTTAAGGCTTAAAAAAATCGCAAAGTTTGAATCGTATACAGTGTCCTCCAAAAAGTCAACAAGGCCCGTTTTTTTTGTTCTATTGCATCTACGTTTCTGAAATTTAGTTTAGGTTCATACCGATCTTTCGATCTAAAGTATTTTCAAGATGGTTTTCGAGTTATTTTGATTTTAAGTTTTTTTTGGCAAACTTCACCATGCTCTTTAAAACCCCATTTCTCAGTCAATATTAATTCAAGAAAGCTCTAACTTGGCACGATTACTCTTCAGATGATATCAAATAGATTGTCATTTGTTGTATCAGAGTATCTTATACAAGATGGTCAAAAATTGAATTATCGTTTCAAAACAATTTCAATTTAATATCGTTGCAAGAAAGTCGAAAATTTTAAATGGAACGCCCCATATTTTTTTATCCTACTAAAGAGAGAATTTAATTCTCTACAAATCATCTATAAACATGCTTATACAGGGTCTGTCACGACGAGCTATATGTATGTGGCAAACTACTGGCACTATTTTTCTGAAAATTTGCATATAGCGTTTATCTGAGGTGGTCGTTTCAGCTTAAAATTTTCTCCAACTTCCGGTTATACCGAAAATGGACCCAATTTCGTTATTTTAAATGGAATGTAACAATTTTTATTGAATTTTCGAGATCCTTCCATCATATGTCTAGAGTGCACCAATTTTTAATTATTTCAGTTTTTTCGAAAATTTTGGTAGATGCAACCCTTCGCAATAAAAATTTTTCGAAATTACACTCGAGTCCTTCCAAATATTCATAGCTTACATAACCCTTGAAAAGTTTTTTAAAAAATTATACAGGATGGTCAGAAATTTACGCCGAATTTCACTATCTCGAAAAGTCGTAAATTTCATTTTTTTAAATCGCAACCCCAATTTTTTCCTTCACCAGCATATTGTATGCTGAAAAATAATGGAACTTTATCATTATATCCCTATATCTAAAATGTATGGTTTTCGTAGTAACTTGAAAAAATTAAATTTTCTTGATTATTAGTAAATTTTAAATTATTAGTTAGCTTTAGTTTGAGGGAAGTGATATGAAATAAAAGCTATTGTGCGCTAGAATATAATTAGACTTTGTGATTAACATCAAAACGAAGGAATTTGCTACTTTCGAAGATACAGCAAGATGGCTCAGGCCTGCATTCAAAAATTCTCCTCAAAGCCCGATCTCCACACACTTTCATAATAAGTTGGAGAAGTTTGAGTGTGATTGTTCTCTTATACGGCTTCTGTCATCCTATGTGTCAAATCGAAGACAATACGTCGAGTTGGCTGGTATTAAATCGAAAAAAATAAGCGTTACTAGTGGCGTACCTCAAGGATCCATACTTGGCCCTCTACTGTTCAATATTTTTGTGAATGACTTACCAATGAGCTTTAGCACCAATGCCCTATTGTACACAGATGATCTGAAGTTGTTTACTACTATTGGTAGTGAACAGGATTGCATTTCACTTCAGTTGGACTTAAATAAACTCTACTCGTGATGTACCACTAATAGATTGATTCTGAATACTTCCAAATGTCAGGTAATGACATATAGCCAGAAACGTAACACCATCATTTTTAATTATGAACTTGGGATTGACTGCCTATCGCGCATTTCTGTGGTGACGGATCTCGGTGTATGGTTCGACACTGGTTTGTCTTTCAATGTACATGTTGACAAGACGTCGACGAACGCCCTCAGAACACTTGGATTTATAACGAGAAATAGTTTTGAATTTGCTCATATAAACACAATAATAAAACTCTACTTTACACTCGTAAGAAGCAAACTTGAATATTGCTGTATTGTTTGGTCACCATCTTATTTAAGGTACATCACCACCATCGAGAGGGTACAACGTAAATTTGTTAGATTCATGCATTTCCTGGACTTTGGTCATTATCCGCCTCGAGGGGAATTGAACTATCCATATCTCTCACATCGTTATGGACTCCAGAGCCTTGAAGACAGAAGGAAGTGTATGTCAGCAAGATTTGTTCGGGATGTGATGTCGGGTGTGGTGGTTGCATCGGGTGTTTTGTCGCAATTGAATATAAAAGTTCCGAGGTTTGGTGCTCGTGACTTTAATGTTTTTACTACCAATCGCGGTCACACAAATATTGGACTAAATTCCCCATTCAACAAATTAATGCGAGCTGCTAATACGACCGAATGTGTATCATTCTTCGATGTTTAACTTAGCAGTTTGTTAAATTGTTGTTATTTGATTTTTCATTTTTCATTGAATATGTTTCCTTTCTTTTTCTTTTTGTTTGTATATATTTACTTCTTATTATGTCAATTAATGTACGTTCTTAGGCTTAATTATGTTGTTTATAATATTATCTCTCTTTTTGGAAAACAAATTTCTGTTGGGATAATAAAGTTATTATTATTATTATTATTATAGAATAAAACTTATAACAGCAGAAGAGAAATGAAGGTCCTATATGTAACAATATAAATGAAAAATAAAAGACAAGAATGAAGAATTGATATAACTATAGTAAATGTTCGAACTTCAACTTCCAAACATTTATGAATTCTATTTAAAAACCCGGCATAAGTGGCACTCCGAATTTCTTCCGAAGAAAGAGATCGCAATGCATCACGAATCTTTCTTGGCATTCTTCCTTTGTTGTAATCGGTGTAGCATACACGATATCATTTGTAGGACCACGAAGAAAAAATCTAATGGGGTGATATCGGGCGAACGGGGAGGTTATTTATGGGGTTCGTTATTAGCTATCCAACGATCCTCAAAACGATTTTGTAAAAAGTTATATACAAATGGTTTTCAATTATCTCGACTGAATGTATCGTAGAAATCATTCAACCTATCTTTTTGATTGCCAGCATTGCAGTAAAATGTCCTCACGACGGCTGAAAGTAGAATCACCTCGTGTAAACCTAACATTCTTCAAGCTCTCCTCTATTTATGCTAATCATCCCACAACTAACTGTGTACACTATTATAATAATTATCCATGTACAAGTGGTGCTACAAATTTACATATGGTTCTAGAAGTGCTGTGATTGTTTGCAATAATGGTTTTCCTTGTCCGCAATATACAGGATGTCCCGAAACTCAACGTCAAGCGGGCACCGGGTGAGAGGCCAACTCATACCTGTTTTGGTAAAAATAAGAAAAAATTTTATGTCTCTTAGTTAAGTGGTAATAGACATATTTTTGAAAATGTTAAAAATCCTTCCCGTACACCATATCTTTAGGTATTACGGTCAAAAATGTTCGCAATTTAATAGTGATTTTTTTTAATAATGTGTTCCTTATGAACCATGCTGCTATACCGTCGTTTTCGAAAATAAGACTTTTTTGGTCTAAAATACGCGTATATTTATATATTTTTATTTAATATTTATTTTACACAGAATACAGAAATTTAAATTTATTCAATTACAGTCATGTTATCTTCTTCTGGAACATCGTCATAAATAAAATTCTGAATTATATTCTGATTTTCTTTCAAATCCATTTCCTGTTGAATCATTGGTCCGAATTTCTCATGTCTTGCGATATAGCTATCGTTAAATTAATACTTCTTGTGTAAGTAGCCTGTTCGTAGTGCATTGGAAACATCATTATCAGTTATTTTGTCCCATGAATTTTTTACCCAATTCACAACTTCTTGTAAGCCTGGTTTTACAAAATTACCTCGATGATTTCTCACCATTCTGTTTTCAATATATTCATTGATTTCCATCCGCAAATGATCCTTGAATGGCTTGTTTATTGCAATGTCAAGTGTCTGGAGGTAACCAGTCATTCCTGCCGGAATCATTATTTGATCAATCTTCCTCTCAGCAAGAAAGTTTTTCATGTCTTTAGCGCGGTGAGTACTGGCTGAATCCCAAACTAGTAAACCTCTATTCTGACCCCTCAACAGTGGTGGCAGCATAAAATCAACCCACTTTCTTATAACTGCTTGGGTGCACCAGGCTTTTTCACTTTCAATGACATAAATTCCTGAAACACGTTGAATCTGGTCTTTTTTACCTTTAGTGATTAAAAATGGCGATACTTTCTTGCCATCTAGACGAATCGCCAAAATACAGGTAACACGTGCACTATCGTAACCGGTAGAAGGAACGTAAATTGACGAAGAAGCCTTGTGGTGAACTGTCGTTTGAGCTCCTTGGCCTAGGAATACCGCGGTCTCATCCATAGCAATCATGTTGGAGAGTTGGTATTTCGAAAAATCGATGCCATCAACAAAAAGCTTAAACGCAAGTGCACGCTTAACAACTTCATTGTCTTCCAGCTTAAACAATGTTGTTGATCTCCTTAGAGACAGTTCATATCGTTTAAGGAAGTTGTCCAACCAGTGTGACGATGCTTTAAATTCTTCTGTGGATATATCAAATTCAATTGCTGTTTCAAGGGCAAATTTTTGAATATCAGCCCTGCGCACAACCAAAGCCATTGCTCTCCTGCCTGCAATCCATTCCCAGATGCAATCTTCCAACTCAGAAAATAACGACTGCCGACCTGATCCAACTCTGCGTTTTTTCTCATTTCCTTGGTCCACCAGTTGACACAGGTAATCGTAGTCTGCACGCCATTTACGAACCATACGGAGATCCAGCATCTTCTCTTTACAGAATGCTACAAGATTTACACCCCTGGAGTCTTCCACGATTCCCTTTTTGTACTCGACGGAATAGCTCTTTCGTCTTGTACTCATTTTAACTGGGGTTAAAAATTATTCACTTTATTTTTAAATAAAATTACGTATGAGGAAATAATCAGACTTACAAGACTGAAATTATTTACGTTGAACGCCGTATACCCTCTGTTCTGTAGTGTGAACAGCGTGGACCTTCGATGGTGCGTACAAGTGCATTGTGCCTCACTGTCAGGGTTTTTACTTATATACCACTCGGGTAAATCCCTTATTTTGTACTTTAAAGCACATTCAGTATATCGTGTGTTTTAGAAGAAAATTGTACAATTGATTTCTTAAAGAAAGAGAAAAGAATTCACGAAAGGAAAACTAAACATATTATTACTTATACTTAATAAATCAACAGCATTTTTTAACGAATTCTTTTTATCGCATTATTTTAGGTAGGGCTTATTTTCGGAGGATGTCTTATTTTACAAAAAGTTCCGAAAATCACGATAGGGCTTATTTTCGGAAAAAGACGGTAGCAGTCACAAATCAAACAACAAAAGTCATTAGTTTTACAAAAAAAAATGTATTAGTTTGATTGAGTTAAAGGTTGAAAGAATTTATGTCTATTTAGTTTGACACACGATTTCTAAACAATGGAGTAGTACAACACCCTTGGCAAGATGGCCTGTTTAGTCAAGATTCCAAAATGGTATAACACTTGCCATTTTTCTTTTCCTATTAATTTTCCTATTATATTATTGCCTGTTTTTCTGCAAAAAACGCGTTATTTAAAAAATTTATACTTTCGTATGTTATTTGTATTTCCTCCAAAATAATTTAACAAGTTTCTTAGAAGATGTGCCATTCAATATCTACAGAGAAATGTGGTTTCAACAAGCTGGTTGCCCAGCTCATTATGCTTGTCCTGTACAGTATTGCATACAGAATAGCCAGAAAAATGGATTGGGCGTCTTGGTTCGATTTCGTGGCCTTCTCATTCTCTGGGCATAAATCCCCTTGATTTTTTTTATTAGGATTGCATAAAAGAAACAGTTGTTAAACCTACACTGTTTGAAAATCTTGCCGAACTGTGCCACAATATTTATACAGCAGCAGAAGAAATAAATGCAAAGAGATTTGCACAACTAGCAAAAAGATCTTTTCTGCGACGATGCAAAGCTTGTATTAGTGCAGACGGCAAACAATTTGAGCATTTGCGTTAGTTTTAAGAAAATAATGCTATAAAATTAATAATTCCTTTTGTTTGTTTAATTTTGTCTTTAGGTTAACCTTATTTGAAACAGTCCTTTTGCAAGACATAAGAGCAACCATCTTGTTGAAACCCCATTTTGTAGTTCATAGATATTGACTGAGAGTAAATACAAATAGCATACCAAAGTAAGAATTTTTTAAATAACGTGTTTTTTGCAGAAAAATAGGCAGTAATATTTTTTATGAAAAGAAAAATGGAAAGTGTTGTACCATTTTGGAAACTTGAATAAACAGGCCACCTTTTAAAATAACTTGCCAAGGGTATTGTACTACTCCTTTCTTTAGAAATCGTATGTCAAACACAATCGCGGTCGCTATGCTCTGAGATTAAGTTAGGATCTAAAAACAAGGCTATGTAATGCAACTGTTGAGATTGAAATCGTTTTTGCAATGCAGCTGATGTTTGCTTTTTCAATGCCTTAACCAAATCTGAATCTTCAGTTGCAAATTACAATTATGTTCCCATAAAACGTAGCGGTTTAACGTAGGATTGTAGAAGTTATAAAGAGATTTTGAACGTCTTTATAAACAGGCTCCCACACATCTTCTCTGTATCAAGATAGATAAAAGACAATTACACATCTTTTTTTATCGCAGATGAAATGAAATACCTTTTGTTTATTTGTAAAAACATTCGAAACCTCAATGCAAGCTATTGTTCCATATACCTACTAAAGTAATTTATTGGGATACACGACCAACACGACAAAGGCTAGATAATTGAAAAGAGGCTTCCTTTTATCTTTACCGAGCTTTCGGAAATTTTATTTTTCCTTCTTCAGAGGTAATTACAATATTGAGAAAACAAAAGTTACAATAGTTAACAAACAAACATTTGAACAACTTACAAAAATGGATTGCATAAAGGAACTGAACCAAAGCTAAACATGAGGTCGCAAACTTTGAGCACTAGACATATCTTATAAAAACTATACTTCTAATAATTCACTAAAGGTGAGTAATTAAAGATCAAACGATACTAAAAATCATTACAAAGTTAATTTTGAAACTATTAAAATAAGTATTACTTACAATGAGAACA
>NW_019281175.1:4538-29526 GCF_000648695.1 Onthophagus taurus
GTCCTAGTCCCAAGAGTTGCCCAACTTTTAACTTCTTAAAACTAAAACAATTGGTGACGTGACGCATGCGCACTTTTCTCTTTTGCGTCGTTATAATATAGCAGTGTTTTGTTTTATTTTATCAATTGTGGTTAAGTCAGTTAGGTTTTATATTTTATTGTAGGGTTATTATCAATCTTTGAGTGGGTGAAATTGCATTTTTATTTGGTGCTTTTGCTAAAAAAGGTTCAACCAGTCTTAACAATTCATTAAACTCTTCGAACGACATATTTAAAAAATCGCAAATCGTCCTCCTCTTTCTCCAACATGTTTCTAATCAGAATGGCATAATTTCCCTCTAATTTTCTAATTTTATTGATTGATCTCTGCCAAAACGCCGTCATTTTATTTCTTAATCTTAATTTCTCTAGCAGCGACAACAATTTTCTTTTTGTTTATAATAAACAAAACAGTTTCACTCCCGATTTCTTTTTTTTTTAATTTGGTACGAGTTGTGGCACGACTGTTTATATGTCAAAATTCTCCTTTAATGTATTGTGCTTAAATATTGCATGAAATAATCCCTTTTCTTATAGCTACAGCTAAAGCAAACGCTTATGACTATGACTAAAACAAAAACACATTAAGAACCCACCTTAAGTGTTATATTTGTGCTAAGTGTTAGGTGATATTAGTGACGTGATATGGTTGAGATCATCGGATTGCTATTTTATGGATGTTAAAAGGTATCGTATTGATTCACTTTTTTTGTCACAATAAATTAATTTATCTTTTCTTTCCAGCTGAGCTTCGAAGTAAAATCCAAGGGAAACAACATCCATTCGGTGAGTCGTTTTCAATTTTATTAATTTACCAAAACATATCGGGAAAATTCGCGATTTGAACGATGTAATGTTGCCAGATAAAAACGTTACTCCTTGGATTTGTGCTTGAAAAACGGTACCATTCAATAAATTTTTACATTTTGTGCTTGAAAAATTATAAAGCTTTAATTATCAACATTGTCAAAACATGAAATAATTTGAAATTGAGTGTAAACCACTCCAAATAATACTAGTATATTCTAATTCAAACTTTTTAAGGGGGGAGTCTCTTTTTTTTGTATCAATTAAAATGATTTTTTTGGGAATTTTTTGCTACCAAATTATGTGGTATTTCAATTTAATCTTTTGCATATGTTTTCATGATATATTTACTTATTTAAAAAGAATTGTTTATAGAAAATAATCTTTACATTGTCCCTCAACCAGGTTGTTGCGTGGATTGTCTAAGTTGCTGGTTGTCACAATATCTATCCTTGAAATGATTTGAAACTCAAAAATCAAATGATGTTCATTTCTATATATGTACTTGTGATTATCGTTTGAGATGATTGATGTGTTTGATTAATTCGCTTTCGTGTTTTAATCAAAATCCTTAAATATTTCAAATCGGGCATTTCGACAACCGCATTCAGCCAAACACAAACTTTCGATTGAGATATAAAACGTTAAAATCCGAGGGCTGTACAAAGTTAACGGGAGCGAATTGAAATCATCGGGTACATCGTTTACGAGTTATCACCACTTAAAAAAGATCATTTTTGTGTTATTTTCATGTACCTTCGCATTATTTTGGCATTTTAGCGGAATTCGAAAGACATTTCGAATCGGGTAGTTCCACTTTCGTATTGGCCAAAGATTAAGCTTTCGAATGAGATATTGTTCATCAAAACCGGTTGACTGGTTCTCTTGTTATAATCAAAATACTATACATGTAAAATCCTATCTAATTGGGGTCCCTATCTAATAGGTTATTAATTATACTAAAAAAATCGATCATTTTTCTTTTTAATTAAACAAGAAAACAAATTGAATTCTAGTTTTAAAACTGGGAAATAGAATATTTTTGCAAAAAAAGCCTTTTATTCACCGAAACGGTGAATAATAGGCGCATAGAACACAACAATTTTTGTATGCGACACAAAACCCAATTATATAACCCAGATAACAGTAGTCTGCAAAATAACGTTTGTGTTCAAAACGAACCGGATGTGTTAACGTAAAATGCGTGAGCATAACGGTGATAAAATAGAAAAATTACAGTTAAAAGTGTTTGTTGAATAACTGTTCGGTTTAATCATCTAAATGTAAATTGTACACAAAGAGAGATGACTTATTTGTTAACAAACAAATAAGTTAACAAGTTCATGTGTTTGCCCAATAGTTGTGGATTACTCTTTAAAAACCATCTTGGGAGTAAGAGTAAGTAAATTTATTATGATTTTAGAGCACGATTTCTAATCTTCAACACCATATACAGCTGACAAAAGATTTCGACAGAAAACTAGATTCCACTGCTTGTGGAAGAAGAAATTCTGCCAATATCAGGCTAAGACAGTGTTTGCAAATTGCTAGATAAGACTAGATACAGCTGAAAAGATTCATGTCATGCACAACAGAGCAAAATATGGATAGTGAAAATCAGTCTGTTCAGGACAATCTGAACTTTTACACAATTACATAGTTACCTACAAAATCCAATTGGTGCAAGAATTAAAGCTCCAGAATATCAGTCAGAGGCTTGTTTTTATCAAGTAAGTATTGAATATCAACGCTTAATCGACTCTTGAGCTGCTGCATAGTTTTCCCTCGGTTGGCCGCAATCTGCGTCATGGAAGAGACAGTGACTCAGATTGCTGTCAGCCAAGAACTATGCTCAAGGGTCTTGCTGGGGAGAGGGAAAGAAAAGTTTAACATGATTTCACGTCTTTCCATTTTGTTTCGTGGTTATAATTTGTATAATGAGTTATTTCAGAGTATTCTATTTGAAAATCTTGTTTATTCATGCTGAACAAGTATTGTGAGCTACCTCTTCTACAAAATTTGATGATTTAGTTTCATTGTCAAATGTGAAGTCAGCTGCTATTAATTGACGGTAAACAATTATCTCATGTTTATGTTTTTGTAAATTAAAGAAATTTTTACTCATGTTTTGTAGCAACAACCTGATGACGGAAACTTTTTCCGAAACCGGTAGTTGAGAACAAATAAATTTCATTTTTCGGAATTGTAAAATTTTTTTATATTTAACATTACTGACCGAAGTCAATAATGGAGTCCTTTATCAAATAATTTATCTAATTGGGGGCTAACTTCGCATAGGTTAATTAATACGTTTTATAAAATGATCCATAATTTCAATTGAATGGAAAACGAGGAACTAACCGTGACCATGGAGGTTTATTTCCACTTGGTTACACGGTAATAGAATACTAATTAATCGAAACAAGTCCACATTAGTATCGTACGACGGCCTTCACAGTTTGTTGACCCAGAAAAGATGTCAAATCGTCTTCTTTTAACGATTTTAACTTTGTAATAAATTTAATTAATACATTTTGAATTAATAAGTCGAAATGATCGAATCCATGTGTAAATTTAGATTTAAAACGCGGAAACGTTACAAACAAAGTTATAAATAGACGAGAGCAACGAGTTTCCCTCTCTTACTGTGTTTGTACACGTCAAAGAAACCTTTTCCTCTTGTGGTATTGTGATTTCTTCTTAGAATGCTTGAATCGATCTTATTAGGTCCGATTTGTTTTCGTAACATGGCGTAAAATAAACGTCGATACATTCCTGAGGAAGAGATGAAGACGAACGAAAACATAATCAAAACCAAAAGAAGTAGCTTAGCCACTGACAGTTTCGAAACGAGCTTCTTTAACGAGAAATCGACCAGACGAATTGGAATTTATTTCTTAGAAATCGTTTCTAAAGGTCTTTTAAATATCTTAACACATATTGGTCCGGCGTTATGTGTTTGTTGTACGAATGAAACGTTACTCCATTTATGTGTTTTTAAAACGTTAAATAAAGAAGCGGCGCGATTAACGGAACAATGGATACGTAGGTGCATGGTTTTAACAATTACGAGGTTTAAACAAAAGCCTCGGTTTAAAACGTTTTGGTTCAACCGACGAGAAAGGAAACCAAATCGAATTATTAACGATCTGTTTCTCGTTCGATTATAATCGATGACGTGTATCGGCCTTTGATCTTCGATATTTTATTTTCTTTGTGAGACGAATAAAAATTTTTCGTTTTAATTTAACATCCTGGTAGCACGAGGTTAAACTGATAACTTATTTTGATATTTAGATATTTTGATGTAGGTAAAGTCGTCGGTGGTGATCAAACCATCACATTCTGCCCACGACCAAAACTTTTCTTATGCTTGCTTCTGCACGTTTCCTTTCTCTTTCTATCATATAGATGCCCAAGAAGAAGTCTCCCTTTGGATTTATATACGGTGAGAAGAGGTACGGACATGCACACACACAACTCTCACAAACACACACACGAATACATAGAAGATACAGAGACGAAGGTATTCACAGCGGCCGCAACATCCGGGGATATAATTTATTTGACTGGTGGGACGCGGCTACAAGACATCGTCGAGCTCACGAGACGACGGGCGCCGTATAAATAAATTCAAGAGAGAAACAGAGAGAGAGGGCCGTGCGCTCTCGGGGGTTTATTGTTATACTTTTTTGTAATTTATGGTGATATACCGAAGGGGGCGAACCGGTTGGTTCTTGTGTACACCGGTTCAGATTTCTTAAATTTCCTTATTGGAAACCGTGCCGCGCCGCACCGCGAGATTAAACAAAGGACCCAATTCCCGACTCCTATTTATCTTCATTACCGGTGGGGAAAATCCCCCATCGCGATCGCGCATTCGGATCAATTAATTAAAAGGATTACAATGATGGTGGACAGCAAGGATCAGGATTTATACCGGAACGACTTTGGCCTTCATTAAAGAACGACTTTTGCCACTTAAACATTCCACGAACAAACCATCTCACGATTTTTAAAATCATTATTTCAAAATCACAAAGAATCAGATATTGAGGGATATAAATAAGAATGTTTGAAGACAAGGAAAGTATTCGAGATCATTTTCTGAAAGATTAATCTGCAGCCAGAATGTTTCCAATGCACGAGAGAAATTGCAACGTTTTCAGCCACTTCCTGGGTGATTGCATCCTTATGAGCTTACAGAGTTGTGAGCCCCAAAGAAAAAATTACAAGTTGATTAATCGGGTGACTTTGGAAATCATGCGAAATGTGAGGGTTCGTCTTGTTGAAACTAGACATGTTTCTGATTTAACTTGGATTGGAGGAATGTTTCGATCAAGGTTGTAATGCGAAGTAACCTTTAAATGCAGCAACACCACACCAAATAGTCACACAATTCCTGTTCTCAGTTCTTTGTTGCTCAGTAGCAGAAATTTTGTTTATTTATAATGCTTGAAAAGTGGAAGTGGAGTTCTCACACATAGCTCTTCGAGAGTTTCAATATCTCTCTCACTTAATTCGTCGGTAACCATCATTTGGTATACTCCTATCAGATGTTCTGACTGCTGAACGATTTGAAGATTGCTGGATGGATGGTCTTACACACGATTTTCAAAATGCAACAGAGCATAAAATTTAAAATAATAAAATTTGCTACAACTTTTGTTCTAAAAGTTTTTTTGTAACATTCTCTGTTTCCTGGATGTTGCCATTAGCAACTAGTAAAATAATGAAATTCATCAAATTTTTATATTTTCATATTTTTCTCGATATTGACGCATCTGACAGCAAAAGTGCAAGAGAGCAATATTGATAAGAATAAAATTTGCTACAATTTTTGTTCTAAAAGTTTTTTTGTAACATTCTCTGTTTCCTGGATGTTACCATTAGCAACTAGTAAAATAACGAAATTCATCAAATTTTTATATTTTCATATTTTTCTCGATATTGACGCATCTGAGAGCAAAAGTGCAAGAGAGCAATATTGATAAGAATAAAATTTGCTACAATTTTTGTTCTAAAAGTTTTTTTGTAACATTCTCTGTTTCCTGGATGTTACCATTAGCAACTAGTAAAATAACGAAATTCATCAAATTTTTATATTTTCATATTTTTCTCGATATTGACGCATCTGAGAGCAAAAGTGCAAGAGAGCAATATTGATAAGAATAAAATTTGCTACAATTTTTGTTCTAAAAGTTTTTTTGTAACATTCTCTGTTTCCTGGATGTTACCATTAGCAACTAGTAAAATAACGAAATTCATCAAATTTTTATATTTTCATATTTTTCTCGATATTGACGCATCTGAGAGCAAAAGTGCAAGAGAGCAATATTGATAAGAATAAAATTTGCTACAATTTTTGTTCTAAAAGTTTTTTTGTAACATTCTCTGTTTCCTGGATGTTACCATTAGCAACTAGTAAAATAACGAAATTCATCAAATTTTTATATTTTCATATTTTTCTCGATATTGACGCATCTGAGAGCAAAAGTGCAAGAGAGCAATATTGATAAGAATAAAATTTGCTACAATTTTTGTTCTAAAAGTTTTTTTGTAACATTCTCTGTTTCCTGGATGTTACCATTAGCAACTAGTAAAATAACGAAATTCATCAAATTTTTATATTTTCATATTTTTCTCGATATTGACGCATCTGAGAGCAAAAGTGCAAGAGAGCAATATTGATTTGAAGATTGCTGGATGGATGGTCTTACACTCGATTTTTCTCTAAAGTTTGCTACCCAAACTTGAATAGTTTAACAAAATCATACTGGCCATATCCGACCCGAATGCGAAATACTCCTGTATGTCTCAAATATGGTGGACTGCATTTGCTGGGTGCATATATTGATAGCTTTCTTTTTTTGTATGCTGATATAAGCTGTTAGAAGCAAATTGGAATATTCCTCTGTTGTGTTGTATCTATCTTAGTTATGATTATCATTATGGTATATGGCAAGTGTTGGTTGGGTTGGGTTGGTTTAAAATCGTTTGAAAAAGACAAGACTTCATATTCTTTGTGGGTGATCTTTCTTTTCCTCCACTGATACTGTATCAGTTCAACTTTACAGATAAACCAAAGTCCACATTCGCTTCTTACCTTTAATGTTTTAGGGTATTTCTTTTTCGGCTATTATTTTCTTGTTAGTATTCTTATAAATTGTTTGTGTGTTTTCTTTTATTATTAAATTCTTTAATGATTTTATTTTAATATTTTTGAGAAAGTTTTTCCGCTCTCAATACCCGCGTTAAATTGTGGTTCAACAAACCACAACCCATTAACCAATCGTTTTGAGTTTGTAAATCGTCACGCGAACGTTTCCGATAATATCTAAGCTCGCGAGGTAATTCACCTCGGCACAGAGAGCTTCGTTGTTCGTATCAACTATGCAACGAAGCAACTCGTTAATTGGTCTTAGGAACTTGGGGCCACGATAGCGATAAATCGGTATACCAAAATAAAACTTTAACTGTGTACTAAGAAAAGGTACTCAAGAAAGAGGAAAAGATAAGTCTTGTGTTGACTGCGTTAAATCCGAACAAGTCCTTTGGTTAAACTGTTGGAACAATGCGAGATTTGCATACAAAAGTCCAACGACGAATCCAAAGTAGGTTCCGAAATTCTTGAAGAGAAAAACGTCACGGCAAATAAAGAAGTAAAAAATAATAAAAAAAGTGAAGTTATTTTACGTTTTAAAGAGCACTTTTTTTCAAGCCAGACATCTGCACATCCATATGCATGGCGTCGGTATTGCATCCATTATGTAAATGAGTTGTGTTCTTCTTGGTGTTAATTCGACATAAATATTTATTGACATGGTTCGGATGTTCAAAACCAAAAATGGAAAAGAAGTTTAATATCACCCCGTTTATTTTTTTTAATTCCAACTCGAATGAATAATTTCTAAAGAAAAAAAGGAATACGCAAAGTTTATTCACCACCTCATTCCATCTATGCCTTTAAGATTACAGGCAGTAAAAGTAAAACGTTACTTTTCGACGATGTCTTTTCATGGTAACGTGAATTCCAAACGAAAGATAGAAGATTTTTTTAAATAATGTTTCCTTTCTTGCTTCGTAGCTTTTAATAAAACGCGCTTTCTCAGTCGATATCGCGCCGCGGGCAGTAAAAAGCAAATTGCCTATAAAGTGAGGCCCCTTCGAATGGAAAATATGAACCTTCTTCTACACTGGCGTTCGTTAATTAATGTCGGGGAAGGTTTAATCGCGGTAACTTTAATAAATCGCCAACGAAGGACGATTAGATCTTTTTGGACAGGAGGGATAATTTACCATGAAAATCAGGTTTATTTTGATGTCTTTAAGTTCAATCAACTATTTCATGTAATACAGTAAATCTATAACATAATGGATAATAATTAAAACAAGAATTAGAACTAACGCTAGAACTAGAATCATTCGGGATTAGCCGTCTTGAAAGATTTTTAAAGTCTTTTAAGATCATCCTGGATGTTACCATTACCAACTAGTGAAATAACGAAATTCATCAAATTTTTATATTTTCATATTTTTCTCGATATTGACGCATCTGAGAGCAAAAGCGTAAGAGAGCAATATTGATAAGAATAAAATTTGCTACAATTTTTGTTCTAAAAGTTTTTTTGTAACATTCTCTGTTTCCTGGATGTTACCATTAGCAACTAGTAAAATAACGAAATTCATCAAACGTTTATATTTTCATATATTTCTCGATATCTATGCATCTGAGAGCAAAAGTGCAAGAGAGTTATAATGTTAAGAATAAAATTTGCTACAACTTTTGTTCTAAAAGTTTTTTTGTAACATTCTCTGTTTCGTGGATGTTACCAGTAGCAACTAGTAAAATAACGAAATTCATCAAATTTTTATATTTTCATATTTTTCTCGATATTGACGCATCTGAGAGCAAAAGTGCAAGAGAGCAATATTGATAAGAATAAAATTTGCTACAACTTTTGTTCTAAAACTTCTTTTGTAACATTCTTTGTTTCTTGAATGTTACCATTAGCAACTAGTAAAATAACGAAATTCATCAAATTTGTATATTTTCATATTTTTCTCGATATCTATGCATCTGAGAGCAAAAGTTCAAGAGAGCAATATTGTTTAGAATAAAATTTGCTACAACTTTTGTTCTAAAACTTTTTTTCTAAACATTCTCTGTTTCCTGGATGTTACCATTAACAACTAATAAAATAACGAAATTCATCAAATTTTGTATTATCATATTTTTCTCGATATCTATGCATTTGAGAGCAAAAATACAAGAGAGCAATATTGTTAAGAATAAAATTTGCTACAACTTTTGTTCTAAAACTTTTTTTGTAAACATTCTCTATTTCCTGGATGTTACCATTAGCAACTAGTAAAATACCGAAATTCATCAAATTTTTATATTTTCATATTTTTCTCGATATCTATGCATCTGAGAGCAAACGTGCAAGAGAGCAATATTGTTAAGAATAAAATTTGCTACAACTTTTGTTCTAAAACTTCTTTTGTAACATTCTCTGTTTCCTGAATGTTACCATTAGCAACTAGTAAAATAACGAAATTCATCAAATTTTTATATTTTCATAATTTTCTCGATATCTATGCATCTGAGAGCAAAAATGCAAGAAAGCAATATTGTTAAGAATAAAATTTGCTACAACTTTTATTCTAAAACTTTTTTTGTAACATTCTCTGTTTCCTGGATGTTACCATTAGCAACTAGTAAAATAACGAAATTCATCAAATTTTTATATTTTCATATTTTTTTTCGATATCTATGCATCTGAGAGCAAAAGTTCAAGAGAGCAATATTGTTAAGAATAAAATTTGCTACAAATTTTGTTGTAAAAGTTTTTTTGTAACATTCTCTGTTTCCTGGATGTTACCACTGAGGACGCTCGGCTAAACCCGAAACTTTCTAGTTCTAGGTCTAGTGCTAGTTCTAGTTTTATTTCAATAATCAATAAATATACAACAATCTAACGTTGAATAACAAGAACTCACACTAGCATTAGAACTAACACTAGACCTAGAACTAGAAACATTCGGGTTTAGCGAAACTTCGTTTTAACGAGATCCGTTTATCGATATTTATTTTGTTACATAACATTACAAATAGATAAAAATAATTTTTCCTCTTAATCGAAGTCGTTTTATCATCGAATATCTGTTTAAAACGGTTGCTTAAAGTACACTTTTTATGTTTATCTGTAAAGATAAAAAAAATTAAGATTATTTCAATTGTATTATTATTATTATTACATTCTTTTGTATTTTAAAAGCGCTTACTGGAATCTTTTATTTTATTTTAGCCGAGTTTTTATTGCCGAAACCCTGTGACAAACGGCCGCATAATGCACAGTCGTTATGGCATCGTGCATACAGACGATCGTATAACGACCTCTTTCGAATGCCGGGGCGATGAGAAGAACAGGGTTGGCTCCAGTTTAACGAACGATAAAGAATTTTTTTTGCCAACGTAAAAGAAATTTGCTGAACCCCACTCTGTTTTTAATGGTGTTTTATAACAACTCAATCAAATTTAAAGCAAAAACTTTTTTCTTTAGACTTTGTTCCTTTGGTTATTTATTCTTTTTTGGTATACATCGAACGAGAAGAAAACACACCATAATTACACCCAGTTGGTATGATGTCGAATAAACACTTAAAGGCTCGCGCTTTACGTTCTCTTGACCAGTTTTCGATACAAAACGAGATAAGGCTCGGTTACATCGGTTCGGTTTTGAGCCCTCGGCGATTTTTCGATAAAAATTAAGATAGCTTGTATTCTTTTTCTTGTTATGGTGAATGCTTCATGTTAATTTCCAAGAATGCGGATGCTATCTATATTAAACAAAGCAACTTTTTATTAAAATTAAATTCCAGGGAAAAGTTATGCATTGTCTAAAAAGGAGGTTGCATCTTACTTTATCAAAGTTAATGCAGACACGGTTCTCTTATCGTAATCCAAGCCCGGCAAATAACCATAGATAATCCGTAACTACTCTGTAACGTGGATTTATAGTGGACAGGTTCACATAATTACCCATTAAAATGTAAATTGCCTATAACAGGTGAGGGTTGTTGAATATAATTAACACCTGTTGTTACAATGTTGTTTAAAAATTTATTTTCACCTATTATGTGAATTCGAAAAATATTGTAATAAACTTAAATATTATTATTACAAATTTAATGTTAAGGTAAACCAAAAATTTTTTAAATACCTACTTAAAGTACTCTGGTAAATTTCCAGTTGTGTAATATTTTCTTATCGCAACTAAACGAAATTGTTTTTGAAATAACTTAAAAATTTTTGTTATTATCACTGACGGTGGTCCAATATGGTACACCACATCGACATCAGCACCAACAAACACAAAGACAGATGTCACGGCATAACTCCATTAAAGACGAAAAAATAAACGTATACGGAATGTTAATTGACCCCGGCGCAACAGCAAACCGTAATTATAAGCAAATACACGAGGACGGAGACGACCTTAACGTTGTTGGGTTTCGTTCCTTTTTCATTTTATTTTATTCTCTTTTTTTAAATTCTTTTCTTCTTCTCTTCAACATCCTTCCTTACTGATCTCGCATCTTCTTCGTCTCCCCTTATTCCAAGATAACCACGCTCCGGTTCTTCGCGATTTTAATTAACGCCATAGTTCGCTTCGAGTCACGAACGATAATTTCAAACGATTAATGATGAGAGATCTATGTAAGTACTAAGATTTTTTTTAATGCTCGTTTTATGTCGATCGAATGCGGGTTGTCCCTTTAGGGGGGGTTTTAAATTGCGATGATTTATTAATATGATCCTTTAGAAATTTAATTTAAGTCAAATAAATTGTATCTTTACAATCACTTTTTTTTTGCAAAGTATAAATGAAACATAAAAAGAGTAAGAATATCAAAGATCTATTATAGTTTTACACTATCATTAGAACTAACATTAGATCTAGAACTAGAAACATTTGGGTTTATCCGTATGTCTCTTAAGACTGCTAAACTCGAATTGGTCTAGTGCTACATAATAATTAAAATTAGAACTAACACTAGAACTAACACAGGACCTAGAACTAGAATCATTCGGGTTTAGCCGTCTTGAGAGACGTGCGGCTAAATCCGAATGTTTCTAGGTCTAGTGTTAGTTCTAGTTTCACATTAACACTGTCACTAGAACTAACACAAGACCTAGAACTAGAATCATTCGGGTTTAGCCGTCTTGAGAGACGTGTGGCTAAATCCGAATGTTTCTACTTCTAGGTCTAGTGTTAGTTCTAGTTTCACATTAACACTATCACTAGAACTAACACAAGACCTAGAACTAGAATCATTCGGGATTAGCCGTCTTGAGAGACGTGCGGCTAAATCCGAATGTTTCTACTTCTAGGTCTAGTGTTAGTTCTAGTTTCACATTAACTCTATCACTAGAACTAACACAAGACCTAGAATTAGAATCATTCGGGTTTACCCGTCTTGAGAGACGTGCGGCTAAATCCGAATGTTTCTAGGTCTAGTGTTAAATATACAACAATGTAACGCTGAATAACAAGAACTAACACTAGCATTAGAACTAACACTAGACCTAGAACTAGAAAGACCTTAATGCCATATCGATACAAAATTACACAATTTTCATGGGTGTATGTCATACTTAAACCGAGGTTGCTCGCGACCGAGTCGCTACATCCATACCTTTTCAATACAAAACTACACAATTTTCAATTATGTGTATCATCTTTAATTTGTTACCGCGAAATATTTCTTGCCACAAACTACCGATTTTCGTGGGGTAGATAGACGACTTGGAACATTGTGGAAGCAGTAAATACTTTATGGGACTTTTTCTGGTGATAGATTGATTTCGTAAATGTTTAGTTAAACGAAAGTAGAGTGTTAATTTTGAAACTCCTTTTACAAAGTTGCAACTTGACAATAAAAATCCAGTTGGATTTCTTCCTGGGCTGACACGAAAACGTTGAGACGACGAAGAGAAGAGAGTTCTTCTCGTCCACCGCCGCATCAATTATGTTAATCTCGTGCCATCTCGAAGAGAAGAAGACTCGGAGAGGACCGAAGAAACAGTCCTCTACTTGGTGGTACGCACGGCGAAGATTGGATCTCCGAATTCCGCTGTCAGCGATGTCACTAACTCGACTTTAAGAGGTTTTCCATTTTTTTTTGCTTCTTTTCCCTTTTCTTTCTGCGAGTCGACTGAGACTCGGCCAACGAAGACGTGGAAGACAGATTGGGTTATAATGAGCGCACATCTGGCGGATGGACCGACAGATGAAGGGAAAGAACCAACCCAAAATCTTCCAATCCAAAAGTCCCTAAATGAAGACAGCCGCCCACATCGTCGTTTTATTCGATTTTTAATTTTTTTTGTGGTCGTGAGGGATTAATCATAATTCAGGTTGGCTTGATTTATTTTCATTTTTTGTTTTCGAGATTTGCAATGAAAGTTTATGGTTTAACATCTGGTTTTTTCTATATTTATTTTCTTTCGTTCTTTGTGGTGAAATTTTTTTGCAATCTCATCCATTGGACCAATTAGCAATTATCTCAGCGGTTTTATATCAAGAATGGTAATCCAATCACAATGGTTGTTGCTTATCCGGCGACCCAGGGGTTTATAGAACCACCACGAGATCGTTTCAACCTTTGACCTTCTTTTGAGAAGAGTTCTTCCAGTCGACGTATTCATTCCGATTTATTCTGGCGATAACGATAAGTTCGTGTCTTTCTTCTTTAGATTGTAAAATAAACAATCTTAGAGATAAATTAAAATAAGTTTGGTGGAAGATTTCTACTCTATTTATACAAATATGTAATAATTATTAATTTTTTGATAACGAGTCGTTATCACACCACGTCAGTTATACTTGTGACGTGGTGTTTGCGTTACTTTTTTTCTAGCAACATACATAATTAATTAATTAACATACACTCTGTTAATTAATGTCTGTACCCGACGTCATTTTTGCAAGTATGCAACCAATATCACAGTATGCGTATTGCAATATGCGATTTGCGATATTGGTTGCATACTTGCAATGATGACGTCGGATACAATAATTAATTAACAAAAATGATATTGGTGGTTTTAAAGAAAATGTAGAATTTTAACCTTTTAAGTTAGATATGTATTAATTGATACCAATTAATACTAATAAATGACTTATACTAATTGGTCTGGAGTGCTTTTAATTAAACTCAAAAACACGATAATCGCGAACGCTCTCTGTTGGTTAACCAATGTAATCCGCGTTTATATAAAACCCGAACTCGGCGAAGAAGAGGCGTTCGTTTTTCGTTGGCGCGTTCTCGCGACATGTAATTAAACATCGTACCCATAGATGGTATCAGAATCGGCCGGGACCCCGTAATTAAATTTTCGGATATTATTAACTACCAACATAGATGTGTCAACCTGATAAACGTTATTGGGTCCCAGTTTAATCGTCAATTTAATTTTTTTATTGGCACAACCAATCACCTGTTCTTCTTGGTTATAATTGTAGTACCTAGTTTCATATAGAGGTGAATTCCTTCACAACACTTAAGCCCCAGCAGGTCCTTAGTATATCATTACAACTTACAGTTCATTTAAGGGTCAGAAAACAAGCCCAAGGTTTTAATGAACCTTAATATAGAACAGAAGGGTATGTTCTTTATGCCAAAAATGGATTAACTTAAGTACGCGAGGTTGGGACAATCACAAACATGATTTACCACCTCGTCTTCCATTTCACATACTCTACAAAGGGGTGTGTTGGTCAGCTTCATGCAGAACATATACTAACGTAACCTGCAGTGTATGGTCAGAAAGTAGGTGAGGAGCCTCAAGTCACTTTTTGATTTTCTCAGGAACTGTGTTGATCTCTTCCGATCAGAGTTTTCTTTCCAAAGACACCTAGGCCTGCTATTAGTGCAGATTACAACTTTTCTGCCAACTTTTTTGGATTCGATGATCAGATTAGCTGCTGTTTGTAGCACTTCTTTCAGCCTGAGTAGTCGTGAAGTACAACCCTAGCGAAATGAAAAGGTCTGAAGATTTCTTTAGTTTTCTGTGATCCATCATTTTTTTTTTATTCGTCATGGGCGGTTTTATTTTTACACGGGGTGGTAATAAACAACTCCCTTTGGTAATAAAAATATAATCGTTGCGGTCGTTTCAATAATCTTTTGGTCGGACCCCGCGGATAATAAATCCCTTAACGTAAACAATAAAGGTTCTCTTCCACCTGCAGAGGTAATGGCCCGTGTATACACGAAAACTTGATTAACTTTTATATTGAAGCCGTTTTCTTTGTTTCTTTAGTATTCTTCAATATTACTTTCGATTCATTTTTGTTATTTTCGTAATCGTTTTTAATCAGACACGTGTTTGTAATCTTTGTATTATATTTTAGCAACTCTTTAAAAAGATAACTTTGAGTACCATCTATGTTTGCGTGAGTACAACTACTGATAAAAAACGTGTGTTCGTAACTTTCTGTCATAGAGGTCGTTGAGTGTTAATACGTAAAGAATAAAAAAAATAATGATCGTTAGAAATGGTGGGTTTTGATTTTTTTTTTGATTGTCATTTCTCTTGGGTACAAATTTTTATTAATTATAATTTGTGGTTAAAAAAAGGAGTCTATCGGTAATTGTAAAAGAAATAGACGGAGAAAGAAATCAGATGGATATACACATAAATACCAAAGCCGCGCGGTCGAAATGTCGCGGCCCCTCGCCGCGTGGTGGCGCCATGAATTATGGCCTGCGGTCTCGGTCCGAAACCCCGAGACATTGTGCATTACAAATTACGAGCCACTTCGCCCTGGGAATGCTCACCCCGGTGAGGATGAATTATAACAATAATTTCAGAGATGATGTCTTATTCTTCTTCTTTTCGTTAAGATTCTCAACATACTTATAATTTTTTTAATGATTATTGTATCAATAGAATCGCATCCATTTTTTTTAAGTAGGATTATCTTGTTATGTAACCTTGTTTCTGGATTATTTTAAATATAGTCTAAGAACTTGGGAAAATATATATTTATTTTTAAATAATTGTATTCTAATACAAATATCAAGTTTATCTAAGACGTCCTCGCTAGTCCATCTTGGGGTGTGATAGTTAGAACAGTTTTTCATAATATGCCTATTTCTAACCCAACCTTTTTTTTTGGCGCTGAGGAGGAGAAAATGCGTTACTCACCTTAGGTTGCCGATGGCACCTGAAGATGGTGATGAGGAAACAAAATTATTGATATTTTGGACATTCTGTGGGATTATTTAGTAGCTTCAGATTCTCTTTCAAAACTCCCTCTCATTTTTTCGCATTGGTGTAACAAACAGCTAAGATTTGTCCCGTTACTGCGAAAAGATGTTTTTTATTATTTTTTGATTCCTTACTTGTGGCATCTCTTAGGAGGAGTCTTTTTTCCTTGAAATTTCACGCAATGCAAGAATGAGTAGCCCATCTTGGATATTTCTACAATTTCGGTCTTAATAGTTTCTTTAATCGGTGCTCTCATCAATCTGGATGTCACGTTTTGTATCCTCGCTGCTTTTTCGGATATTAATTTTAAGTGGACTGTCATTTTCAACTTTCATCTTCGATTTGAGGACCATGTTTTTTAGGCATCCAGGATCCATCGCAGGATCTTTCACAACTCCGACTTTTTCGTCATGTTTTGTGTCGAGGATTTTGCTTTTTTTTGGAATTGTCTTCCGCTATCCTGCGGTCTTGGTCCGAAACCCCGAGACATTGTGCATTACAAATTACGAGCCACTTCGCCCTGGGAATGCTAACCCCGGTGAGGATGAATTATAACAATAATTTCAGAGATGATGTCTTATTCTTCTTCTTTTCGTTAAGATTCTCAACATACTTATAATTTTTTTAATTATTATTGTATCAATAGAATCGCATCCATTTTTTTTAAGTAGGAAGATTATCTTGTTATGTAACCTTGTTTCTGGATTATTTTAAATATAGTCTAAGAACTTGGGAATATATATATTTATTTTTAAATAATTGTATTCTAATACAAATATCAAGTTTATCTAAGACGTCCTCGCTAGTCCATCTTGGGGTGTGATAGTTAGAACAGTTTTTCATAATATGCCTATTTCTAACCCAACCTTTTTTTTTGGCGCTGAGGAGGAGAAAATGCGTTACTCACCTTAGGTTGCCGATGGCACCTGAAGATGGTGATGAGGAAACAAAATTATTGATATTTTGGACATTCTGTGGGATTATTTAGTAGCTTCAGATTCTCTTTCAAAACTCCCTCTCATTTTTTCGCATTGGTGTAACATACAGGTAGGATTTAAAGTAAATACAGGGTGTCTCAGCGAGACGTTTCTGGGGTTCTGGCGAAAATAAAAATTTGAGAATTCAGACTTAAGTATTATCGATTACGATCTCTTCGTCTAAAATATTTTCAGATTTCTTGCACTTCCGGTTGTACCAGAAGTCGCCACCAACTTTATTTTTTTAAATGGAACATCCTGTATATTTTTACATATTTGGATTTGTTTGTTTTCAAGGTTTATAAATAACTTAACTTTTTGCAATTTGATTCGGTCGTTCTCGAGTTATTCGAATTTTTCTAGAAAAATCTGCTCCAGCAGACATGTGTTCAAAAAATCAGAAAACACTCAATTTTTGGGATATCAATTTAGGATTGAGAACATGCTTAAGCAACATGATGGAGTATGTTTTGGTGCCGAGAGCTGCGATCTAGAACGTTTGATCACTTTACTATGGCACGTTAACTTTTCAAAATTTGGAAGTACCATAACTTCATTTTTTTAAATGGCACCCCCCATATTTTATTTTTTAGTCGTCTTCAGTGTCTCATTCTACATCTTTTATATCCCATATGGCCCATACCTAATATTAATAGTTTGGGAGATAATTAGGGTTTTTTGAAAAATGCACACATATCATATGGATATTTAGCCTAGTGTGCCATGAAAAACAAGCCTTCTCAATGAGTTCTTGTCAAAGACTCACTTGTTTACGTCACTTGATGCATGTGAGCTAATAATTATCTGTTATGTCCCTTAATATTAGTACTGAAACGAGTTAAAATCGATAACAATAACGAAAGTAATATTTACACAAATCAAGAAATTCTTAATTTATTTTTTTTGCATGAAAAGCGCGACAAAGTTCGTAGTATGATTCCCAGATCTTCTTTGGCAGCTCGAATTGAGGTGTTGGGACTGGGCTCGAAATAAGCCAAGGTATTCACCTCTTCCGTTGCATTATCTACTACATTTTTTGGTCAGTTTAACACGTGATTAATTCGTCCAAAATGCAAAAAATTTGCTTCTATTCCTCTAAATTTACCTTTTGTCATCGGAGATAAATGTGGATAATTTTCATTAAACATTCTGCAAGTTCTACTAAGAACTTTGTCGCACTTTTCGTGCACAAAAAATAAATTATGGATTTCTTCATTTGTATAAACATTATTTACGTTATTAATATCCATTTTAACTGGTTTTAGACTCACAAGCATCAAACAACCTAAATTAGACTTTGACGTTTATCAATAAGTCATTAAACATTTGTTTTCCATGGCACACTAGGTTAATATCCATATGATATGTGAGCATTTTTCAAAAAACCCTAATTATTTCTCAAACTATTAATGTTAGGCATAGGACATATGGAATATAAAAGATGTAAAATGAGACGCCGAAGACGACTAAGTAATAAAATATGGGGGGTGCCATTTAAAAAAATGAAGTTATGGTGCTTCCAAATTTCGAAAAGTTAACGTATCATAGTAAAGTGACCAAACGATCTAGACAGCCGTTCTCGGCACCAAAACATACTCCATCATGTTGTTTAAGCATGTTCTGAATCCTAAATTGATATCTCAAAAATTGAGTGTTCTATGATTTTTTGAACAAATGTCCGCTGGAGCAAATTTTTCTAGAAAAATTCGAATAACTCGAGAATTGCTCTTTCAAATTGCAAAAAGTAAAGTTATTTATAAACCTTCAAAACAGACAAATCCAAATATGTAAAAATATACAGAGTGTTCTATTTAAAAAAATAAAGTAGGTGGCGACTTCCGGTATAACCGGAAGTGCTAGAAATCTGAAAATATTTTAGATGCAGAGAACGTAATTGATAATACTTAAGTCTGCAATCTCAAATTTTTTGTTTGGCCAGAACCCCAGAAACGTCTAATGACCGGTCTCGCTGAGACACCCTGTATGTTATTTTTAGTTCTTTTACTTTTTTTGATTCCTTACTTTGTGGTATCTCCTAATCTCACGCAATGCAAGAATGTGTAGCCCAACTCGAGTATTTCTGCAAATTCGGTCTTAATAGTTTCTTTATTCTCCCAATACTTTGCTCTCTCCCAGGCTAGAAGGTTAATCGGTGCTCCAATCAATCTGGATATCACGTTTTGTATCCTCGCCGCTTTTTCAGATATTAATTTTAAGTGGACTATCATTTTCAACTTTCATCTTCGATTTGAGGACCATGTTTTTTAGGTATTCTACAACTTTTGTGATGAAGTACTAGGCCTCCATCGCAGGATCTTTCGCGAAGCTCACAACTCCGACTTTTTCGTCATGTTCTATGTTGAGGATTTTGTTTTCTTTTGGAATTGTCTTCCGCTATCCATTTAGGAAGAAAATTGTTATTGCCTTTGTGGCTTTCTTGATAAATTTTTCTAGTAACTTTTTAACTACATGAAGTTAAGATGAACTGAGATTACCGTTACATAGGATAGAAGCAACTAAAAGATATCCTGTTTTCTGGGGAGTTAAATTTTTCAACAAGTTGACAGAAAAAGTCAAAACTATGGAACGATGACACTTCAAAAAATGTGTGAAGTCAAATCTGGTCAAGAAAGCTTAGTATGTATGGTCTGATTATATGCAGGATTAATTTGTAGAGTAACAAAGTAATTTTTTTATTACTATACAGAGTGTTCCGTTAAGCGTACGGAGCGGCTGTATCTCGACAACGGTAAGGCCTAGAGGTTTGGGAAAAAATCTGTATAAGCAAAGTGACCAAGAGAAATAGCTGGAAATTATTTTGAAGTTCGTAATTCGACCGCTAGGGGGCGTAACTGCCATAGAGAAACATAAAATTCCCGCTATCTCAGAAAGTTAGACGATGAGCTATAACTTTGACAACATCATTTAGTAGCTTGGATAATACCGCATCGCTTTTGTTTTGCGATATTTCTCAATCTGTCATAATAAGGGAGGGGGAGGCCAATGCGTTTTCAAATGTTTACATTTTAATATCTCCTGGACCATTCAACCGATTTGAATATTTTTGGTGTTGTTTGAAAGAGCATTTTATGCTCATTTTAAAGATATTTTCAATAAGACCGTTTGCTTCAAAACAAATAAGCTAGAGGGCGTTATCTGCAGCGATTACATATTTTTGTGATTTTTGAAGAAAAGTTAAATGGAACGATACTATTTACTTCACAGATTCTTAGTCACCTTAAAATTTGCTAAATTTTGGTGAAAACCGCATCTCGATATCGCCATCCGTTCTCGAATTATAGAAGAAAATGTTAAAAACTCGAGTGCCATCAATCGGATCCAGTGACCTCATCGATAAAAACAAATCACATAACCATGGTAACTGTAAACATGTCATTTACTAACGCAGAAGCGTATGATTGATAGAGCGTATGATGATTTATTTTCAATGTTTCGAATACGATGCAACTTCATGGCAAAAATGTGCAATGCAATTACGACAAAGAAAGACATTTTTCTCTAGAAGTGTTTTTAAGATTGACTTAGCGATTACGGAAAACTGGCAACGTGTAGCCCATTCAGACATCTCTATGAATTCGTAAATCACATTGGTGCGCAATGTGATCCCACATAATCTGGGAACTCCGAAAACAATTGTCCACAAGAGTTCTCAAGAGAATAATATCTCCACCACGTTGTTTTACATCAGGCCTTAACAGATACCGATTATGATAACAGACTGAACTATTACCATTGACTTTTAAATATGATTTGGGCAAATCCAAACCTTTTATCACAAATGCTATGGTTGCATGAAGCATCTGTCCACAAGCTGATGTAAACTTGCATAATATGCATTCTTGATTCGAGCAAAACCCACATTGCTTTCACCCCTTTATCTATTGGGTAGACTAAACGACCTGACTTTTCAAGAAAAACCAATAACCAGGGAAAATATGACAAAACCAAGGACAGTAGAATCTAACAGGACTGCTACATCCATTGTTGTGACAACCTGCCCGCAAACTACGTCACACCATTTTCCACGCCCAACTGTTGTTATGGTCTATACGTTTGCTGTTTATTTTTAGAGGTTATATCCTAGACGTATTCATATTATTTTTGAAGTTTTATGTTTTTATACGTATTAATGTCTATCATATAACCTCTAAAAATACAGACAGTTACCAGGCGTGGCAAATAGCGTGACGTAGAGTGCGGGCAACCAACCCGTAGTGGACTACAAAAATACAATGGATGTAGCAGTCCTGTTAGATTCTACTGTCCTTGGACAAAACACCAAATACCAGTAGAAACGTATCTAGGGCCGAGACTTAAGCAGCTTATCGAGAAAAACAAAGCACATAGCCATGGTAACTATGGTAACTAGTTGAAAACATTGCGCTTTGACAACTGTCAAAACTTAATTCAAATAGTAATTGTCGGTTACAATTATTTTGTTTTACAATCATGTCTTTTACTAACGTAGAAGCGTATGATATGTTACGTATTTATTTTCAATGTTTGGAAAATGCTGTAATTACATCGCGCGAATATGCAATACTCTACAAAGAAGACATTTTTCACGAGACGTGTTTTCAAGATTGGCTAGGCGATTACGGGAAACTGGTAATGTGCAACCTATTCAAGCACCTATAAGAACTCGCATGCATCAAGGAAAATATTATTAATGTTTTGGCCTACGTACAATTCGACCCCACATTGAGCACGAGAAAAATTTCCGACGACCTGGGAATCCCGAAAACAACTGTGCATAAGATTCTTCAAGAGAATAATATGCATCCCTACCATATTATTTTACATCAGGCCTTAAAAGAAGCCGATTATGATAACAGACTTAATTATTGTCATTGGCTGTTAAGTATTATTCGTGAAAATGAAAATTTTTTTATCAGAAATACTATGGACGGATCTTTCAATAGCGCAGGTGGTGTAAATTTGCATAACATCCATTATTGGTCGGAGCAAAATCCACATTGGATGCGGCAGATAGAGCATCAAAATTGCTGGAGTTTGAATGTATGGTGCGGAATTGTGGAAGGAAAACTTATAGGCACACATTTTTTTGACGCAACACTTAACGGAGAACGATTTTTGGAATTTTTGAACGTTTTCCTTCCACCCCTTTTAGAAAACGTCTCCTTGGAAACAAGAAGGAACATGTGGTTTCAGCTTGATGGTTGTCCGGCGCACTATGACCGAAACGTACGTCAGCATTTAGATGAACTGTATCCGAATCGTGTTATTGGAAGGGGCAGTCTATCTCCTTGGCCGGCGCGTTCCCCGGATCTAACTTGTTTGGATTTTTATCTATGGGGTTGATTAAAAAACCAAGGAAAATATGATGGAGAGAATACAAAGTTCCATTAGAAATTTGTCCAAGGCTGATATTCAAGCAGCAGTTTTTTCCACCGAAACTAGAGCAAATAAATGCATCGAGAATGATGGAAAACATTTTGAACATTTATGAGCTATTTTTAGCTAAAAGTTTAGTGTTATGGTTTATTTTGTTTTATTGTTATAGTTGATGTTTCGTTGGTCCGTTGATCTTTAAACACGCTTCAAAAATGGTTTTGAACCAGTAGAAGGAACCTCTGGATAAAGTGTGAAGGAAGGCTCTACGTAATANGCAGGAAGACTTCTGGATACACCATAACCCAGTTCTGTGGCATTTAAATTAAAAATGGTTTTTGAAATTATATTTTCCACTCAGCATATGAAAACTAAATTATAAAAAAAAATGTAAAAACTGTTGTATTCGTCCACTTTACGTTAATTGCGTGGGTCCCTGTTGTTTATCTCTCCTGGTAAATTTGTTTGTTCCTACCGGTTAAATTACCCCTAATTGGTCTCCCGACCGTAATTTTCCTTCAGCTAACGGCAGGCAACAGACAAACCTCCAGAGCTATTTCAACATTACGATAATTCCGGTTGTACCAACGACTGACGTTCGCGAAAAAAAAAGAATGAATCCATCTTCCGTACGAAATGAAAAACGACCGCGTCTTTAAGAGATTTATTAACGAATTACATAGGAATTCGCGCAACATGTCTTTTACAGAAGAAAAACGGGTGGAATCTCGATTCAAAAAGTCTCATTGAATGTTATTGATGAGTATAAATCGGAGTGATTTTTAAAAATTTTTTTAGTATTAATTTATTACCTCACCTTCGATTTTTTTTTATTATCTGAGGTCACACCTCATCCCAGTTTTCTTGTGTATGAAACATACACACACGTCTTATTGAGATAAGTGGTCGCGTGTTGTTAACACTGACAGGTCGAAGCCGATAACTTCTGGTACTCGGGGTTATTTCAACACGTTGTATTAAAAATGGCTATCGAACGATCTCTTTCACTGTGTTGTTTCGTTTTAATCTTAATGTTATTGCAAAATCTATTGTTTCTTCTTTATCTTTTTTTTTATTAAGAATTTTTGTGTCAATGATGAAATCGAATGGAGAAATTGAGGATGTAAATACTTTCACTTAATAATAGTTGATTTCTCAGTACTTAAGAGAAAGTCGAATTATAAAATTAGAAATGAAATTTTTAATTTTTCTTAATGATGCAATTTTTATTTATATTAATATATTAATTTTATAACATTATTTTTTGAAATTTTCCCCTTCAATTATTAAACAGAATAAAACCTCCTTAGTTTTAATATTTTTAATCGTGTGTTCGACCCGAAAAATTCCTTCGGGGATTGCTTGGTAAGAGATTTTTGAAAAATCCAACTTATAATCTTTCATTATATAATCGCCTTTTGGTACGGGGCAAGTTCCCGGGTTAACTCCTGAAGCCTTTTGCATATCGTGAAAGAATGGCCCCACAAATTTTTTAAGAGCCTCGCATGTATCCTCGTCATATAAAGAAACTAATCGTGCGTATTCATCTTTTTGGGATTGTTTCATCGTGATCGAAATATTAAACTGCAATAAAATAAACACAAAATTCTTTTTTTTGAGATAATAAATATATTTACATCGGAATCTTCGCCAAAATTAACTTTAAAATGACCTTCCCCGCTTAAAAATTGATTTCCAGCGTCATCTTTTCTAAATTTATAAATTACTTTTAGTGGGTAATCGTAAGATGGGTCGCACACTTCGAATTTTGTCACTTTGAAATTTCCAACTCCAATTATTTCGTTTGAATTCTATTTAATTTTAATTTTATTTATTTTATTGTTAATGAAAATTTTGATAATTAGAGTTTTCTTACCCCTGGAATAGCTATAAAAGCTAAAACAACTAAAATCACTCCAAAAAACATTTTTATTTTTACACTTTTTGATTCATCTAAGTTTTGCTTTAATGAAACTCGCTTTTATATAAAAATTTTCGATCTGATACGTTTTTGGTTTCCGTTTATGATAATTCCATCATCAAATATGAATCAGGAAACGATCATTTCGAAATAATGTTTCGAAACTAAAATTGTTGCAATAATACATAAAAATGTACATTATTCTTAATCATCTTGAACAGCACGTGATTGCAATTAGTTACATTTGAAATTCTATCAAATGGAAACTAAAATAATCAGGTTAAACTGCTCACGAGATAAGATTTTTCAACTTAAGTAGTAATAGGTTATCGATTTCTGGGTGCTCGTTTATAAACAGAACTCTTTCTCTTTTTATTCTCAGCGATTAAACTGCAAAAAGTAATTTATTAAAATTAATTGATTAAAAAAAATCGTCTTAATCGTTCTAGGTCTAGTCTATTCTAAGTTTTAGTTGTTATTCAGCGCTACATTGTTATATTTATTAGTGGTGGAACGGATATCCGGTACCCAACCCAACCCGTTTTGAAAAATAACTTCGTTTTTGAGAAAACAATATTTGAAGTTTTGA
>NW_019281175.1:37364-66851 GCF_000648695.1 Onthophagus taurus
GAGATATTTCACAATTATCCATTACCTTAATTTAGATTGTAAAACTCATAGCACCTTTATCAACCGATACTTTGCAAAAAAGTAAGAATTAATCTGCAAAACATCTTTAGACGTTTAAATTACTGCATAAAACACTTAAAAAGCCAAAAATCCTAAAATTCTCAAAATTGTTACATAACACCTTTATCCACTCGCGTCTTCAATTATTTCACTCATGGTTGAATTGTTTATTTTTTTTAAAATTTATTCATTACTTTTTTTAGACATCAGATGTTTCCGTTTTTGAAGTAAACATTCGCTTCGTCGGTGGCCTTTTAGCATGTTACGCTTTAACGGGAGACCCAATTTTCAAAATGAAAGCTCAACAAATCGCCGATAAACTTTTACCGGCCTTTGATACGCCCACGGGGATTCCCCACGCTTTGGTCAACTTTAGAACTGGGGTACGTATCGAAATGTTTAATTAATCGTTTTTTTAATTATTCGTTTTATTAATAGGGGAGTAAAAATTACGGATGGGCGAGTGGTGGATCGAGTATTTTATCAGAATTTGGTACGTTACATTTAGAATTTGCTTATTTAAGCGATGTAACTGGGAAATCCGATTATCGAAATAAAGTTGATCATATTCGGCAATTTTTGATGCAAAAGGATAAACCGAAAGGATTGTACCCGAATTATCTTAACCCGAAAACTGGAAATTGGGGCCAACGTAATTAGATTTGCGTTTTAAATCGATCTTAATTTACATGGAATTATTTTTAGATCACATGTCAATGGGGGCTTTAGGCGATAGCTTTTACGAGTATCTATTAAAAGCTTGGATTCAATCGAACAAAGAAGATAACGAAGCGAGACAAATGTACGATGATGCAATGGCGGCGATCACTCAACATATGCTTTTTACGTCGAAAAATGGGCTTTCGTATTTCGCTGAATTAAAATTTGATCGACCGGAACATAAAATGGATCATTTGGGGTGTTTTTCAGGTGGTTTACTGGGATTGGGGGCTCAAACTCTTAAAAACGAAGTTTCTAACAAATACATGGATATCGCTAAGAAAATAACGGAAACATGCCATGAATCTTACGATAGGAGTACGACGAAATTGGGTCCTGAGTCGTTTAGATTCACCGATGGGATCGAAGCGAAAGCTTTAAAAAGTTCCGAAAAATATTATATTTTACGACCGGAAGTTGTCGAGAGTTACTTTTATATGTATCGATTTACGAAAGATCAAAAATACCGCGATTGGGGGTGGGAAATGGTCCAGGTAAGTTAACATAATTAATATTAAACAACAAAAATTGATTTAATTTCGTAAAAAAAGGCTTTAGAAAAGTATTGTCGGGTTGACGGTGGTTATACAGGGATTAAAAACGTTTATACTTATGATCCTCTTCAAGATGACGTCCAACAAAGTTTCTTTTTAGCGGAAACTTTAAAGGTAAAATTAATTAATTCATTAATTCTATTTTAATTCTTTATTTTTTTCAGTATTTGTATTTATTATTTTCTGATGATAGTCTCCTACCTCTCAATGAATGGGTTTTAAATACAGAGGCGCACCCCTTACCGATTAAAGGTGTTAATAATTTTTATAGAGAAGCTGTGTGAAAGGTTTTAAATAGGACAATTAAAAAAAAACAAGTAAATTAATTAACTTAAAAGAAAACAATTAAAAGAACATTAATAAATAGACAAGAAAAAACTTGAAACATTTAGTGAGTGGAAAATATTTTAATAATGTTTTTATTAAATAGGAATTAATTAATATAAAATATAACTAACGAAGATTATTTATTAAAAAAAATTAATGCAAAATAGTAATATATTCGAAGAACAAAAAACTCTTTAAACGTCTTTTTAATCGTAAGGGTGCTGTGATTTTGAGGTGATCAGTGCGCGAATGCATGTTGATGGTTTTCTTTATGATTTAAGTAAAAAAAAAATTCATTTCAAACCCAGAATTGTAAATAAATAGATATAGAGACTGACGCATAACATCCCGTTTATTTAATTTGATAAAAACAAATTAATTGTTACTGCTTTTTTCGATTTAATTTGTAAGCATCAATTAATGTATGGATAAAATAAAAAAAATTGTAAATAAACATTTTTAAATTTAAGTAAATTGCGAATAAGAACGATTTTTTGGGGACCATTTAGAAATGGGAGAGAAAAAATTAATTAGCACATTCCATTAATTAAAGAAATTAATTAAGGCAGCTTTTTTTTGCGCAGTAACAACTAATTAAACAAACACAAAAGATTCATTAATATAAAAACCAATTATCTTAGTAGTTCTAATCAAAATTCGAAATAAATTGTCCACAACTGTTCCTACAAATTCATTTAATAACTTCAAAGTCAAAAAAGTAATTTGGTTATAATCAAACTTGGATGTAAAATGTTGTATGTTGTATATAAATAAAAAAATCGTTTCTTTTCTAATTAAACATTTGTTTTAAACACTCATTGAATACTCTCTAAATAGTGCACTTAGAGTTGTATAATTGTAAAAAAGATAGACGTAAATAAATTAATCCTTTCAAATTTGCATAAAAAAGAAGGAATAAGTGTACAATGATAAAATCGATTTAATTCGTTTTAATTTAATTTTAAATTGTTATAATTATTGTTTTTTAATTTTATTCTAATCATTTTGTTGCATTATAAAAGGGATATTTTGGAAAACAAATTTAAATTTAATGTTTTTGTTTAGTACCTGGTAGATAATTTTGCAAATAAAAAGAAATAAATTTATATGAAAGGAATATTTTCTGTTTTTATTTCTTTAAATTATTTTAAAACATTTAATTTCTTTTTAATTTTTACATGTAAAGATAATATTTGAAAACATAAACGTTTGTGTTGATTCTTCGAGTTAAGATTATTAAGTCCATTTAAACTAAGAGATAACCAGACCGCTTTTTTATCTTTCTTTAACGATAGTAATATGCGATAATAGTTAAAAATTAAAGCTGGTAGCAACAAGGAATGCGTCAGCGGTCAAGTAAACAGCACGCGATCTAAACTGAGAAAATGAGGAGCTGTTCACGAGACTTGTGCATGCCGAGTTTGTTATAATCGCGTGATTTCATCATAAAATCTACAGAACAAGGCCAGAGAACCTAATTATGTACTATTTATCGGTTCATTTTAGTTATGAAATAAATCAAATAAATCATTTTAAATTTTATATATATAATAATCTTTAATTAACAACGTTTCAGACATCGTGTTCATTGGTCCAGGAGTTACGATCTCAAAGCTGTTCTTAAAAATCTCTCTTCATTCTTGAGATTATAATTTTTGAATTATTTTTTAAAAAATCTTGAAAAATCGATGCTTTGATGAAATATTCCATGAAGAAAACCGTTCATGATAATGTCTATTAGTAATTTTTGAATTCAACATCAATTTTTATGATTTTATTAAGTTACCAAATTTCCACCATAATTTTTGAAAAATCGTAGAAAANTGACAATCTATTTGGCAACATCTGAAGAGTAATCGTGCCAATTTAGAGTTTTTTTTTAATGAACGTTAACTGAGATATAGGCTTTTAAAGAGCATGGTGAAATTTGCCAAAAAAAGCTTAAAATCAAAATAACTCGAAAACAAAAAATGGTAGGTACCAACAACTTTTATCAAAGTCAACATATTTTTTATGTATAATTGAAAGGTGTAATAAAAACTATAGCATTCCATTTAAAATAACGAAGTTGTGGTCTACTTCCGGTAGATCGGAAGTGGTGATCATCTTGAAAATATTTTAGATTGAAAGTTTAGAATGAACAACCCATGCTACCAAAATTTCAAACCTGTAGGAATAGTGGAACCTAAAAAAGTTCTAACGAACCAGTTACGTGAGACACCCTGTATACTGTATCTAACTTATGGGCCCTGCAACCAATCGTTATGGATACTTTGCCTACTCACTGGTTACTGGAAATATTCATTGCATGCTGTAGTCGTCTATTAGATACTGGAAACATCCACTAGATACAGAAATCATCCACAACATTCTGAACCTAATTACTATGGAAATTTTATAATAACATTTATCGTATAATGGAATCATTTAGTGCGTATTGGAATCATCTCTTAGACACTAGAATCATCTCTTAGACAATGAAATGATTCCTCAGATACTGGAATCATCCTTTAAATATTGGAATCATTCCTTCGACACTAAAACCAACCAGATGCTTCAGGTTTTAATCACTTTTCCAACTACATCTATCTTCTATATACTGGAATCAATCACCAACATCTGAATGTTAAAATCATTCACGAGATATCAGAATGATCCATACATTTCTGGAAACATCAATTTGATACTGGAATCAATTTTTGAATCTATTTATAAAATATATTTATCATTAATATTATGATACTTTTGGAAGGACACATATTTTTTATTTATTTATTTATTTTGATTAAAATTTGTTCTTTTATTTAGATGATGAAACACGCGTGGGATAATTACGTGAGATACGCTTGGGGTAAAAACGAATTGAAACCTGTGACAAAACGCGGACATGGCGCAAGTATTTTTGGAAGTATGCCAATTGGAGCAACGATTTTGGACGGATTGGATACGTTGTACATAATGGGAATGAACGAGGAATTTAAACAGGGGAGAGATTGGGTTGCTAATGAACTTGATTTAGACGTTATGGTAAGTATTTAGTTATTTTAGAGTTATTCGGCATTGTGGCGATTGGACATGAAATTTGATCGTTAAAAAATTTAATTAAATTAAACAAGCAGACAGTAGGTATCTTCGAATGCCTCTTTGTAAACAAGCTTGGACTACCCTTCGGGAAGGTAATTTAGAATACTTTTTAGTACATCTTGTTTTTGAATCATTTATTTAGAAATGCAAATTTTTTAAATTGTCTGCCCGCTTTTTAGCTAATCACTTTTCATGTTACAATTGAAGACGCGAGTGGATGAAGGTGCTATGTAACACGGGAACAATTTTGAGATATTCGCGTTTAAAGTTTTTCGTTTGGAACTTTTTACTATTTATTTCTTTTTTCATATTATTCAATTTATTTCAACAACAAAATATATGACAGTATAATAACTTTACAAAATGAAGATAAGTTAAGGAATTACAAGAAAGAATATGTACATGGCACTTTTATCCACTAAATGAGAGACAAATTTAAAATTTATTACGAATGAAAGATGTCATCCAAAGTATTTTATTATCGCGTAAAATATTTTCGTAATAATATTTGTATTCTTCATGTACAAATTGCGACTGTTGTTTCAAATTCAGTAACTTTTCTTTAGAAATATTGCCATATTTTTCCGAAACTCTGTCTGGATAAACACATATTTCTGTAGTGTTTTTATTTTTTAAGCAATTGACAATTTCAAATTCGGTATTTTCATCCAGACATTCCTTGTACCAATACTCCCCAAACTTTTCCACCCATCGGGTACAAAAACCCGTTCACATTTTTTTAAAGTTTTTTCAATTCTTCCGAAATCTCTATCAGAGTCCAAATAAGAATGTCCAACCTCTGGGAATTTATGATCAATTTTTCTAAACATGCCCTTCAAAATTAGGAGCTGATATAAAGCAATGATATTAAAATTTTTGTTTTGGCCGGCACAAGAATCTGACCAAATTATTAGGTATTTAATCTCAGGGTTACTTTCTTTAATCATTTGGGCGAAATAATACAAACAGCTCGCAATTTCGCTGCTCCCTCTATTGGCAACGTCTTCAGTCCACGTAAAAAAATAAGGTTGTTCTTCTTTTGATATGAAATGTATACCAAAATTGTAAAACCACATCTGTCTCAGATAGAAAGCCTTAGATGTGGTTATTCTTGGCAAAGGCATGGTTTGTTGTAGATCCATGGTGAGATAACCAATTTCGTTGTTGCTTTTAGCTTTTAACCTATCCTTTTTCTGTTCTTCAAACGCCTTTCTGTACCTCTCTTTATGTTCTTCATTGCTTCGTCGCAAGTGCTGCAAGTGTCGCTCTTAGGTTGTCCAAAAGATAAATTAAATTTTGTAGAAAAAATGTTGCTATATGAACATAATTTTACTATGTACTCTTCTGGAAATTTTTTGGTGCGACATTCGTTTATATACAACCTGTACATTTTAGCTNTTTACCAAGTCAATAAATTTATGCCATCATTTTTAAAAAATCGTGAAAAATCGAATTATTAAGATGTTATGATGAAATGTTCAGGGTTTATAGAGGAAAGTATGTAGTTTTCTATGAAAAACACCGTTCATGAAAATCTCATTCCATTCTTGAGATATTAACTTATGAATTCAACCTGAATTTTAGCGACTTTACCAAGTTAAAAATTTATACCATCATTTTTAAAAAATCGTGAAAAATCCAATTATTAAGATGTTAAGATGAAATGTTCAGGATTTATAGAGGAAAGTGTGTAGTTTTCCATGAAGAAAACCGTTCATGAAAATCTCTTTCCGTTCTTGAGATATTAAGTTTTGAATTCAACCTGAATTTTAGCGACTTTACCAAGTCAATAAATTTATGCCATCATTTTTAAAAAATCGTGAAAAACCGAATTATTAAGATGTTATGATGAAATGTTCAGGGTTTATAGAAGAAAGTATGTAGTTTTCCGTGAAGAAAACCGTTTATGAAAATCTCCTTCCGTTCTTTAGATATTAAGTTATGAATTCAACTTAAATTTTAGCGATTTTACCAAGTCAATAAATTTATGCCATCATTTTTAAAAAATCGTGAAAAATCGAATTATTAAGATGTTATGATGAAATGTTCAGGGTTTATAAAGGAAAGTATGTAGTTTTCTATGGAAAACACCGTTCATGAAAATCTCCTTCCATTCTTGAGATATTAAGTTTTGAATTTAATCTCAATTTTTATGGTTTTATCAAGTTGACAAATTTTTACAACCGTTTTAAAAAAATCGTGAAAAATCGAATTATTAAAATTTATTGATGAAATGTTCAGGATTTATAGAGGAAAGTATGTAGTTTTCCATGAAGAAAACCGTTTATGAAAATCTCCTTCCGTTCTTCAGATATTAAGTTATGAATTCAACCTAAATTTTACCAAGTCAATAAATTTATGCCATCATTTTTTAAAAATCGTGACAAATCGAATTATTAAGATGTTATGATGAAATGTTCAGAATTTATAGAGGAAAGTATGTAGTTTTCCATGAAGAAAACTGTTTATGAAAATCTCCTTCCGTTCTTCAGATATTAAATTATGAATTCAACCTGAATTTTAACGACTTTACCAAGTCAATAAATTTATGCCATCATTTTTAAAAAATCGTGAAAAATCGAATTATTAAGATGTTATGATGAAATGTTCAGGGTTTATAGAGGAAAGTATGTAGTTTTCTATGGAAAACACCGTTCATGAAAATCTCCTTCCATTTTTGAGATATTAAGTTTTGAATTTAATCTCAATTTTTATGGTTTTATCAAGTTGACAAATTTTTACAACCGTTTTAAAAAAATCATGAAAAATCGAATTATTAAAATTTATTGATGAAATATTCAGGATTTGTAGAGGAAAGTATGTAGTTTTCCATGAAGAAATCCGTTTATGAAAATCTCCTTCCGTTTTTGAAATATTAAGTTATGAATTCAACCTGAATTTTAGTCATTTTACCAAGTCAATAAATTTATGCCATCATTTTTAAAAAATCGTGAAAAATCCAATTATTAAGATGTTATGATGAAATATTCAGGATTTATAGAGGAAAGTATACAGTTTTTCATGAAGAAAACCGTTCATGAAAATCTCATTCCGTTCTTGAGATATTAATTTATGAATTCAATCTGAATTTTAGCGACTTTACCAAGTCAATAAATTTATGCCAACATTTTTAAAAAATCGTGAAAAATCCAATTATTCAGATGTTAAGATGAAATGTTCAGGATTTATAGAGGAAAGTATACAGTTTTTCATGAAGAAAACCGTTCATGAAAATCTCCTTCCATTCTTGAAATATTAAGTTATGAATTCAACCTGAATTTTAGCGACTTTACCAAGTCAATAAATTTATGTCATCATTTATAAAATATCGTGAAAAATCGAATTATTAAGATGTTATGATGAAATGTTCAGGGTTTATAGAGGAAAGTATGTAGTTTTCCATGAAGAAAACCGTTCATGAAAATCTCCTTCCGTTCTTGAGATATAAACTTTGAATTTAATTTCAGTTTTTATGGCTTTATCAAGTTGACACATTTTTACAACCGTTTTAAAAAAATCGTGAAAAATCGAATTATTAAAATTTATTGATGAAATATTCAGGATTTATAGAGGAAAGTATGTAGTTTTCCATGAAGAAAACCGTTTATGAAAATCTCCTTCCATTCTTGAGATATTAACTTATGAATTCAACCTCAATTTTAGCGATTGTACCAAGTCAATAAATTTATGCCATCATTATTAAAAAATCGTGAAAAATCGAATTATTAAGATGTTGTGATAAAATGTTCAGGATTTATAAAGGAAAGTATGTAGTTTTCTATGAAGAAAACCGTTCATAAAAATCTCCTTCCGTTCTTGAGATATTAAGTTTTGAATTTAATCTCAATTTTTATGATTTTATCAAGTTGAGAAATTTTTACAACCGTTTTAAAAAAATCGTGAAAAATCGAATTATTAAAATTTATTGATGAAATATTCAGGATTTATAGAGGAAAGTATGTAGTTTTCCATGAAGAAAACCGTTTATGAAAATCTCCTTCCGTTCTTGAGATATTAAGTTATGAATTCAACCTGAATTTTAGCGATATGCCATCATTTTTAAAAAATCGTGAAAAATCGAACTATTAAAATTTATTGATGAAATGTTCAGGATTTATAGAGGAAAGTATGTAGTTTTCCATGAAGAAAACCGTTTATGAAAATCTCCTTCCGTTCTTAAGATATTAAGTTATGAATTCAACCTGAATTTTAGCTACTTTACCAAGTCAATAAATTTATGCCATCATTTTTAAAAAATCGTGAAAAATCGAATTATTAAGATGTTATGATGAAATATTCAGGATTTATAGAAGAAAGTATGTAGTTTTCTATGAAGAAAACCGTTTGTGAAAATCTCTTTCCGTTCTTGAGATATTAACTTATGAATTCAACCTGAATTTTAGCGACTTTACCAAGTCAATAAATTTATGCCATCATTTTTAAAAAATCGTGAAAAATCAAATTATTAAGATGTTATGATGAAATTTCAGGATTTATAGAGGAAAGTATGTACTTTTTCATGAACCAAACCATAGATGGAAATTTTTATTTGTTCATGAGATAGAAATGTTTGAGTTCAACCTCAATTTTAATGATTTTAACAAAATCGTATCAACATTTTCCCCGTTATCTACCGACATCATCTCGTTCCTCGCATTCGTCATCATCGTCTATGGTATTAAAATCATTTCTCATTTCTCACCATAACCCTTGACATCTCTCAACACTGTTTATTAAAATCTTTTCTGTCTACTACCAACATCGATTTTGATATCAGTCAACATATTATTATGTAACAAAAATTAAAGAACACAATAACGATATATACAGAATAATATATATATCTTNGTAAAAAATCGTGAAAAATCCAATTATTAAAATGTTAAGATGCAATGTTCAGGATTTATAGAGGAAAGTATGTAGTTTTCCATGAAGAAAACCGTTCATGAAAATCTCCTTCCGTTCTTGAGATATTAACTTTGAATTTAATCTTAGTTTTTATGGCTTTATCAAGTTGACACATTTTTACAGCCGTTTTAAAAAAATCGTGAAAAATCGAATTATTAAGATATTGTGATGAAACGTTCAGGATTTATGGAGGAAAGTATGTACTTTTTTATGCATCAAACCATAGATGGAAATTTCTATTTTTTCATGAGATAAAAATGTTTGAGTCAACACCTTCCCCGTTATCTACCGAAATCATCTCTCTATGGTATCAAAATCATTTCTGATTTCTCACCATAACCCTTGACATCTCTCAACACTGTTTATTAAAATCTTTTCTGTCTACTACCAACATCGATTTTGATATCAGTCAACATATTAATATGTAACAAAAATTAAAGAACACAATAACGATATATACAGAATAATATATATATCTTGCTGACAGGATTTTACTGGATTATTTTAATAAGGTCATATATTTAGTTGCAATTTCAAGATAGGTTATCTTATTAAACGTGTAATTTAAGTCTTAGCAACTAACACCGAATACAAATTCTTTCGTTTAAAAATACTTTGAATACATTTGATATCAAAACAAAGTTCTTATTGTTCATATGGAATTTCACTTGGTTACAGATTAAACTATACCCAAATGGAAAGTTTTAATTGGCAAAAAAATGAAATGACGTAGGTTAATTTTTAAATAAAAAACTATCAATGACACACAATTTCTATTTCAAGTTGAATAGTTCCTTTGTACATTTATTATGATCCATTTATTCTCTTATCGCAATTTATTATAATATTTATCTTTTGTGCCCGAGCTCTCGTGTGCAAGTACGTAAAACGTGAATAGTGATGAATTGTAAATTGTGATCACGTTTTGAGTTGGAGGCTCGATAACTCCCAGAAATCGAGTCGAAGATCGCATGCGCCAAAAAAGTGTTCACATAAATATCGACTCGATGTAGCTTGGACATCAAGTCGAACTTTAATTCGCCACTGAAGCTACAAAAAACAAAATAAGAAAGAATTTACACTTTAAATTTGATTCGAAAATGGAACAATTATCAAAAGATCAAACTATTGCTTTGAGAGAGAAACTTATTGGGTAAGAACTTTAATTTTGTTATTTATACAATTAATAATTCATTATTAATTTGTTGTATATATTATTATTTTTTGTATTAAATTTCATTCTTGATTTGTTGATGAAAGTAAAAAGAAAAATATGAGGTTAAAGTACATAAATTTTGTAATATTATTATAAATAGAATTAATTAAGATTAACTTTGAGTGCTTAAATTTTAATTTTATCTAAATTAATAAGAAAGATAAAGTTGTTATTGTAAAAAATCTGAACTTTGTCAAGGCTATTTCCTAAAATAATCCAATCTGATCAAAATTAATTAATGTAATTTTTTTGATTTAGAAAATCTTGTCAACTTTTCTTTAAAAAGAATCCTTTAAAAATCGTTAGAGCTGAGGGTCAATATATGTACGATGAAAAAGACGAAGCCTATTTAGATTGTATCAACAATGTAGCTCATGGTAAATCAAAAAAAAACGTTTTAAAATCAATGATATTTTTTATAATTAATTTTTTAGTTGGTCATTGCCATCCGGATGTTGTAAAAGCAGGTTGCGATCAAATGAAAATGTTAAACACCAACAACAGATTTTTGCACGACAACATCGTTTTGTGCGCAAAAAGAATCATAAGCACAATGCCCGAAAAATTATCCGTCTGCTTTTTCGTTAATTCAGGATCAGAAGCCAACGATTTAGCCATAAGATTAGCTCAAATTCACACCGGAAATAAAGATATTATCACCCTCGAGCAGTAAGTTCTTTATATTTTTCAAAAATACAACATTCACGAGCTTTTTAGGGAACTTTTTATTACAGTACCAAATCCAGGGTTCCACGAAAAAATTATCGTTGCTTTTGTGTATATTTTTATCTATATTTTAAAATTAAAAAGAAATAATTTAATTGTCTAATGTCTGTGTTTTCATTTTCTCTTGCAGCCTCATTACTTGTTCTTGCAGATGAAGAGATTGAAAGAACCCCGCCGAATTCATTCTTTTGAAGTACAAAGAGGAATAATCCACGATTAATTCATTCACAATTCCTCTAAGATTGTTAGAAAATTAAAAAAAAATTAATTTAATACATAATTAAAAAATTTAAAGTAACAATCTTGGACGGTGGTACATAAAACATTAATTTTGTACATTTTGTGACGTTTTGAAATTTTCGCGTGGACTCGTAGCCTCAGTGGTTTATTTTTCTAGTGCCTACCACGGACATTTGACCTCTCTCATTGAAATTTCTCATTACAAGTTCAATCTACCGGGAGGGATTGGCCAAAAACCACACGTACATTTGGTAATTTTTTTAATAATTCTTTTTAAACAATACTTACCATAAAAATTGTTAATTTAGGCATCAAGTCCAGATACATATCGAGGAAAATTCAACGATATCACCCATAATAAGGAAGATTTAGCAGATATTTATGCGAATGAAATCAAAGAGATTTGCGAAAACGTCCAAAAAGATGGTAAAGGGATTTGTGCTTATATCGCTGAGAGTATGTTAAGTTGTGGGGGGCAAATCGTTCCGCCCTCTGGTTATTTCAAGAAAGTTTATGAAAACGTAAGAAAAGCTGGGGGAGTTTGCATCGCGGATGAAGTTCAAGTTGGTTTTGGAAGAGTTGGTAAACACTGGTGGGCTTTTCAAATGCAAGACGTCGTCCCTGATATTGTAACGATGGGAAAACCAATGGGAAATGGACATCCAGTTGCCGCAGTTGTTACAACACCGGAAATTGCAGAAAGTTTTCGAAAAACCGGAGTAGAATATTTTAATACGGTAAGTAAAACATTTTAATTCAATTAATCCCATTTATTTAACACATCCTTTGTTTTAGTATGGTGGTAACCCAGTTTCATGCGCAATAGCAAACGCAGTCTTTGATACCATCGAAAAAGAAAACCTTCGCGAAAAAGCCATAGTAGTTGGTGAACACCTTTTAGATTCTTGCCATCTTTTAGCGAGAAAACACAGTATAATCGGAGATGTTCGAGGATTAGGACTTTTCGTTGGAATCGAATTGGTGAAAGATCGTGAAACGAGAATCCCAGCCACCGAAATCGCTTCGTACGTTGTTAGCAGGATGAAAGAAGAACATATTTTATTAAGTTCTGACGGACCAGATTGCAATGTAATTAAATTTAAACCACCCATGGTTTTTAACAAAGAAAATGTGGATGAAGTAATAACCACTTTGGACAGAGTTTTGAAAGAAGTCAGAGAAAACACCGAATTGGATTCGTTGATTAAACTTCCGGTTATCAAATCGGAGAAGGTTATGAGTAAAGATGCAAGAAATACGTTCAAGAAACCTATTAATAAAGAGGAAACTTTGTCGATTTAAAATGTGAGATGAAAGGATGAGTATTATTATCTTCATAATATAACTGTTATTTATTACAAAAGAAAATAATTTCGATAAGGGTTATTTTTAAATTAGTTTAGGTTAAGATTTTATTGTTTAAATAAATTATATATTTTTGTATGAAAATATTTGTTTTATTAAAAGGGTAATTAATTAAGTTTTAAAAATTCGTATAAAATCGATTTCTTGGAATATGAGTATGAAAATTTCCCAAAGTGTTAATAAGAGTGTCCTCTATCCAATGAACCAACCCGTTTTGAAAAATAACTTTTAGTTTTTGAGATAACAATATTTGAAGTTTTGATAAAATTTTTGATGTTACAATTTTCAAAATTCGCAATAAAATTAATTTCTTGAAGGATCCTTGTGGAAATATCACCAATTATTAATTAAAGTATCCTCTTTTTGATGCAAAAAGCCGTTTTGAAAAATCGCTTTTAGTTTTTGAGAAATAAATTTTTGAAATGATCGATTCTCTTTTCGAATTTTGCAATTTTCGCCGATTAAATTTTAATAATTCGTATAAAATCGATTTCTTGGAATATGAGTATGAAAATTTCCTAAAGTATTAATAAAAGTGTCCTCTTTCCAATGAATTAACACGTTTTGAAAAATAACTTTTAGTTTTTGAGAAAACAATATTTCAAGTTTTGATAAAATTTTCGATGTTGCAATTTTCAAAATTCGCTATCAAATTAATTTCTTGAAGGATCCTTGTGGAAATATCACCAATTATTAATTAAAGTATCTTCTTTTTGATGCAAAAAGCCGTTTTGAAAAATCACTTTTAGTTCTTGAGAAATAAATTTTTGAAATAATCGACAATTTTTTCGAATTTCGAATGTTGCTACAAAATTTCAACTAATTAATAATTCTTCCTACTCTTGACATACAAATACAGATTTAAGACTTTTTTCTACTATTTTGATTTTCCTTTATCTTTTCTTCTCCATTCTTGATTAGACGTATGATTAGGCAACCCAACTAAAACGTATTATCGTTTTATTTTGGTAACATAACTTACATCAAACATCACGACGCTTGTTTAAATATTTCAAAAAGGACAAAAAAGAAGTTCTTCTGACAGAGAATCTACAATATAACAGAATTAAAAGCTTGCATTTTAGTTAAATTGTTATTTCTACAAATTATTAAACAAGAATCATTATTCCAATTAACATTTCATAACTATGATTCACAGATTATGAAATGAGTTCTAATTCAACACGATAATATTCCATTGTTGATGCATACGTGGTAAACATATTTGTTATAAAAAGAGCTCTAAATTCATCGAAACATTTCAACCTGTTTTAGCACACCGATATTCTGGTATGGATTAATGCGAGAATTCAAAATCGTTCCTGAAATGTACATAATAAATGAATTAAAACTAACAATAAACATTGTTGCCAAATAAACTTATCCAAAATTCATCTGCACATACCTGGATTAAAAGATAATCATCCATAAAAACTTATCACCTTAATCCAAATTATTATCAAAAAATAATAAAGTATTATTGCAATTCATAATTTGAGTTTGCACGAAATCATGTTTTTAGAATGACTCAGTTTAAACGTTAAATAATTTAAAAAATGCAAATCATCATTAAGTCGTATGTTTTCTTTATTATTTATTCTAAGTAAATTTGCGATTAATTTCGCCATAAGTTTTTGCTGTTGTAGTTCCTTCACGTTTTTCTCGCGTGAGGATAAAAAAATAAGTTTATCCAGATAAAGAATCTTTTTAATCTCACGTTTATTGTCAGAATTATTTGTTCAGTTAATTTCTAAATTACAGTGAGATAATATGTCGCATTCCGATACTTTAGTTTTAGTTCATGTTGTAAGTTACAAAAAGTTTTTTTTAAATAATTTTTAATTGATTTATTTTAAGCTGTATCGTCACGGTGAAAGAACAACCGCAAAGGGAGGGATTTATCCAAAAGATCCGCACAGATTTGTTAATTATGAACCATATGGATTTGGACAATTAACAAATGTATTAAAACAAAGTTGTATTAAATTAAAAATTAATTTCTTATTTTTTTAGGAAGGTAAAAAAACGATGTTTGAATTGGGAAATGTTTTGCGGGAAAGGTACTCAAATTTTCTTGGGGATCGTTATTTTCCCGGATTATTAGAAGCATTAAGCAGCGATATGGATCGTACAAAAGTCTCGTTACAACTAGTTTTAGCCTCGCTGTTTAAACCAACAAAAAATGAAATATGGAACGAAGACCTTTGTTGGCAACCAATCCCAACTCGTTACATCCCATTAAAACAAGACGATGTAAACAAAAAAAATCCCCCAAAATCAAAAAAATATATATAACAATCTTTCTTACAGCTTTTCTTGCCATTTCTAACCACTACTTATCGAGAACTCTACAAAACAAATCATTTAACATCACAAAAAGCTAAACAAATCTTTGAAGATTACCAAGATGTGTTTCAAATTCTTTGGGAAAAAACTGGACTGGAGATTTCAACGATTCACGATGTTTTTAAAATTCACGATGTTTTAACAACAGAAGTTCAATTCGGTTTGGATTTACCCGACTGGGCGAAACCACTTCACACCACGAAAATAAGAGAAATAGCAACTTTCGATCCCGAAATGCAACAAGATACAAAAGAATTAAAAAAATTAGCCGTCGGAAAAATGATTGGAAAAATTTGCGAAGACACTCAAAAGAAAATTCAAGACGAAACATCAAAAATTAAAATGCACATGTATTCGGGTCACGACATCAACTTAGGAAACATTTTACAAGCTTTAGGTTTAAGAAAGCCACATCTACCGAATTACGGAGCTTGTCTTGTTATGGAGATCCATAAACTCGATGGGGATTATGTGCTGAAAGTATTTTACAGATCAGATAAAAACCAAGATTTTACTCATTTAGGGTTCGATTTTGGAGAATTTATGGAGTTTGATGCTTTTAAAAAATTATCGAATGAAATAAATTTGATATAAAATCACATTATTTATTTATTTATTGTTAATATATTAATTTATGAATAATAAATTTTTAATAAATTCAATGTTAAAAATGATTTAATTGTTTCTACAATTTTTTTGTGGGAAATTTGATTCTTAAATTCTAAGTTATTATTTTAGTATTTAGTATGAAGTCATAAAAAATAGAATCCTTTTTAATACCTAATAATGAGCGGTTAATTAACGTTACTTTTCGAGGCATTGGGTAGTTTTGCAGAAGAAAAGTTTTGCTTGGAAAAATGTACGTTTAGTGAACGTTAGTTTTACTTTTCGTTTAATATTCCACAAGGATAGACACTAGACCTAGAAACATTCGGGTTTAGCCGAGTCTCTCTCAAGACGGCTAAATCCGAATGTTTCTCGTTCTAGGTCTCGTGTTAGTTCTAGTAATAGTGCTACTGTAAAACTAGAATTAACACTAGACCTAGATCTAGAAAGTTTCAGGTTTAACCGTACGTCTGAGTTCAATTAGAATATGTAACATAGTGATTTCTTATGCTAACTAGCACTATTTATCACTGTCACTACAACTAACATGAACTTCGTTATTTTACTAGTTGGTAATGGTAACATCCAGGAAACAGATAATGTTACAAAAAAACTTTTAGAACAAAAATTGTAGTAAATTTTATTCTTATCAATATTGCTCTCTTGCACTTTTGCTCTCAGATACGTCAATATCGAGAAAAATATGAAAATGTAAAAATTTTATGAATTTCGGTATTTTACTAGTTGGTAATGGCAACATCCAAGAAACAGAGAATGTTTACAAAAAAGTTTTAGAACAAAAATTGTAGCAAATTTTATTCTTAACAATATTGCTCTCTTACACTTTTGTTCTCAGATGCATAGATATCGAGAAAAATATGAAAATATAAAAATTTGATGAGTTTCGGTATTTTTTAGTTGGTAATGGTAACATCCAGGAAACAGAGAATGTTACAAAAAAACTTTTAGAACAAAAGTTATAGCAAATTTTATTCTTAACAATATTGCTCTCTTGCACTTTTGTTCTCAGATGTATAGATATCGAGAAATATATGAAAATATAAACGTTTGATGAATTTCGTTATTTTACTACTTGGTAATGGTAACATCCAGGAAACAGAGAATGTTACAAAAAAACTTTTAGAACTAAAGTTGTAGCAAATTTTATTCTTAACATTATACCTTTCTTGCACTTTTGCTCTCAGATGCGTCAATATCGAGAAAAATATGAAAATATGATGAATTTCGTTATTTTACTACTTGGTAATGGTAACATCCAGGAAACAGAGAATGTTACAAAAAAACTTTTAGAACAAAAGTTGTAGCAAATTTTATTCTTAACAATATTGCTCTCTTGCACTTTTGCTCTCAGATGCGTCAATATCGAGAAAAATATGAAAATATGATGAATTTCGTTATTTTACTACTTGGTAATGGTAACATCCAGGAAACAGAGAATGTTGCAAAATAACTTTTAGAACAAAAGTTGTAGCAAATTTTATACTTAACAATATTGTTCTCTTGCACTTTTGTTCTCCGATGCATAGATATCGAGAAAAATATGAAAATACAAAATTTGATGAATTTCGTTATTTTACTAGTTGTTAATGGTAACATCCAGGAAACAGAGAATGTCTACAAAAAAAGTTTTAGAACAAAAGTTGTAGCAAATTTTATTCTTAACAATATTGCTCTCTTGCACTTTTGCTCTTAGATGCGTCAAGATCGAGAAAAATATGAAAATATAAAAATTTGATAAATTTCGTTGTTTTACTAGTTGGTAATGGTAACATCCAAGAAACAGAGAATGTTGCAAAAAAATTTTTACAACAAAAGTTGTAGCAAATTTTATTCTTAACATTATTGCTCTCTTGCACTTTCGCTCTCAGATGCATAGATATCGNATGATGAATTTCGTTATTTTACTACTTGGTAATGGTAACATCCAAGAAACAGAGAATGTTGCAAAAAAATTTTTACAACAAAAGTTGTAGCAAATTTTATTCTTAACATTATTGCTCTCTTGCAATTTCGCTCTCAGATGCATAGATATCGAGAAAAATATGAAAATATAAAAATTTTATGAATTTCGTTGTTTTACTAGTTGGTAATGGCAACATCCAAGAAACAGAGAATGTTTACAAAAAAACTTTTAGAACAAAAGTTGTAGCAAGTTTTATTCTTAACAATATTGCTCTCTTGCACTTTTGTTCACAGATGCAAAGATATCGAGAAATATATGAAAATATAAACGTTTGATGAATTTCGGCATTTTTTAGTTGGTAATGGTAACATCCAGGAAACAGAGAATGTTACAAAATAACTTTTAGAACAAAAGTTATAGCAAATTTTATTCTTAACAATATAGCTCTCTTGCACGTTTGCTCTCAGATGCATAGATATCGAGAAAAATATGAAAATATAAACATTTGATGAATTTCGTTAGTTTACTAGTTGGTAATAGCCAAGCTCTATAGAACATAAGGTTACCCAATGCCGATTCTCCTCCTCTGAGAGGCAAGCTGGGTCATTGACATAGCTAACAACACAATACGATGCGAGGTNGAGAAAAATATGAAAATATAAACATTTGATGAATTTCGTTAGTTTACTAGTTGGTAATAGCCAAGCTCTATAGAACATAAGGTTACCCAATGCCGATTCTCCTCCTCTGAGAGGCAAGCTGGGTCATTGACATAGCTAACAACACAATACGATGCGAGGTTTAAATATTTTATATAGACTGTACCACAGTATAGGCTATCTTTTATTCAACTCTTTACTATGACTGTATCGAACCAGTGACGCCAATCTACGGGGTAATAATCGATACTACAGAGGCATAGGGAATTAGGTACCCTTATGTTCTATAGACCTTGGGTAATGGCAACATCTAGGAAATAGAGAATGTTACAAAAAACGTCTAGAACAAAAGTTGTTGCAAATTTTATTCTTAACACTTTAATTAAGCAATTTAGCCGCACGTCTCTCAAGACGGCTAAACAGTCGTAAAAAAGTTTGCAGATAGTTTAACTTTACAGGATGTTTGCAGATAGCCATCTACAGCTGCACTTTGAATTTGGAAATTATAGTTTGCTGACTGTAATCTCCAGTATACTGCTAACTATACCTGCAAACCACTGTTGTGTATCTCCATTCTTTAATGAGCCAAAATCTCTCCACAGGAGTCTTTACAGAGTGCAAGCATCCATCCAGGCCAGATGAACTGTTATGGAGTTTGTTTAAAGATACACTCTATAATAACCGTAATATTACAAAGAAATTAAATTGAATCAAATTAAGCATATTTAATATAAAGGCGGAATGTGTCAAGCTTATAGAATCGTATTTGTCTGATAGACTTCAATATAGCTCCTATTGTGGGCAAGATTCTAGCCGTTTACCAATTATACTTGGTGTTAATAAAGTATTATTATTAATCTAAAATTAATATTAGAACTACAGTGCGTTAATTATCGTACCCGACGTCATAATTGCAAGTATGCAACCAACATCACAGTAGTCAATTATACTATACTGTGATGTTGGTTGCATACTTGCAATTATGACATCGAATACGATAATTAATTAACACAGTGTAGAAACATGTTACTCTTGTTGTAACAGTCCTCTTAGATTCTACTGTCTTTATGATCAGGTTAAATATAAACAACATATTATTGCGTCATACATTTTATAATCCCACAATAAAAAAGAACTTTACAATATAACATTTTTTCAAGGCTCCGCCTCTTGGAGTTTCTTCAAATGTGACTCCTTCTTTTGCGCAACACGGTTCTTGCGTTCAGCAAGGGTCAACTTAGCCCTATTCCACCTCTTCTTCTTGGCTGGTGGTGCCCTAACCTTCTTCTCATGCGAAGGATCTGCCCTGATCGCTGCATGCGCGTTTTTGTAAATCCCTTCAATCTATAAACATCATCAAACGATTAAATTGATCAAAATCAAATTAAAATTAATTTGTATGAAAGTTTCTAAGACATCAAAATTATAAAATTTGAATCAAGATGCAATTCCTCTTTCAATATTGCTGTTGTCCAACAGCGACACAACAATCAATTAGAATATAATTATTGTAATTTTAAAGTTGGACGTAAATATAAATTTTTTTATATTAAATTATGATAATCACCTGATCGGCATTTATTCCCAACTTGATGTATTGGCTGAATTGTCTTTTAAAACCCTCAGGATCTTCTTCGCTAAGACTTCTCATGTAATCAGCAACATGTTGACCCATGATGTGGCCACGATGGACTTCTGCATTAAATGATTTGCTTTCGGCGTCATATCCAGGAAAACGTTTTAATGAATGAGGGATGTTCAAACCACCATCAACAGCTCCTTTCATTGCTGCAAAAACTCTAGCTCCAGTGGTTGTTCTTTGCAGACCAACATCCAGATAACATCTAAAACAATAAAAGATTAACATTTTAAATGAAATAAATCAAATAAAAACATAAATAACAATTAAATTTTATATCAGAGACACTATAAAATCATTAAAGTTACAAAACCCTCCTAAAAATAAACATACAACAACCAATAAAAAACTTATTAATCATCAAGTTCATTTAAAGTTAGGTTTTGTTAATCAGATGACGCGCATGTGTCTAAAATTCATCATAAAAAAAATCAAATAAAATCAAAATAAAATGATTTTGTTACCTAAAAGCACCTGGTCCATCATCAACATTTTCTACATTAAATTCTTCTCCATTAACCTCGGTGGTACCTTCATACAAAGTATCCAAACCAATTTGTTTTAATAAACGGCGAGCAAGTAATAAACCAGTGCAATAAGCTGCAGCGTAATTGGTGAGACCAACTTTAATTCCATATCTGGGTAATTCATGGGAATATGCAGCGCAAACGATTTTATCGCCCTCAATGCGGGAGTACGCGATTTGGCAGGTGATATCCTTGTTTGAAAGTCTAACAATCAAACGATACTTAGGGGTGTTGTATTTGTTCTTATCTTGAACAATTAGGCGTTTTCTAGCATAGTAGTCAGTTTTACCTTCACGACGCCTCTTGAATTTTACTTGGAATCGCTTGAAGTATTGTTTATTCTTTACTACTTTTACGAATCCCTACACAAAAAAAAAGTTAGGTTAGGTTATAACCTCAAAATATTTTTCATAGAAAATAAGGATTTATTAGCAAATTTTTAAGTGGATATCATTATATATCTTAATTTTAGTTGAATTATTGTTATAAATTCGATTATATTTAAAAATACTGTTGTTAAATCCACGAAAACAATAACATTTGACATGTCGGGATTTTATCCACAAACATCGGACGTAAAAACGATTTATTTCGGATTAAATACATAAATATTATATACTACATACTTTAAAAAAACACACAGTGATAATATTTAAAAGAGTTTACTCACCATTTTCTTTGATTTTTAAATAATAATCACGGACGGACCATGCAACGATAAACGATGCTCTCGGGTCCAAATAAGAAGAATTACGCGCATGTGCGGAAGTACCACTACACAAAATTAACCGCCAAACTCAAAAATTTTTAAAGAAATTAATTGAATTTACGTTTTATATTTATATCAACACCAAAATTGTATTATTTAACGTTATAATTAATAATTATTTCATTTTATTATTAAATTAAATCGAATTAAAAATTAAATATTATTAAAACTAAAAAGAGATAGACATAGATGTTGGGTTCATTAAAATACATTTAACTTAATCGCTATACGTATGATCACATACTTAATCTTGTTCGATTTTAAATTATAAAAATGGTAAGAATTCGAAATTAACTTTATTTTTAACGTAAAATACAAATTATAATTAATTTTTTAAGACATTACTTGGAGCGCAACTCGTAATAACGTTAATTATGATTTCAATCATTCATTAATAAATCAGGAATAATTTATCAATCGTATTTTACACAGTCGTAATTTTTAGTAATAAAATAAAAAAGTCTACGTGTTTTAAACAATCATTTAATTAAATAAATTCGGATATTAATAGAATTGTTAAATTTTATTTGCTGTCATTTTTGTTGACAGTTAAAATTATGTCAAAAAAGTATTACAAATTGAATTTTTTTGGGGCCACATGGTTTTTATTTCCCAAAATTTTTCATTTTACTTTTAAACATACATTTTGTTACAAAAATTTCGACTAAATTAATTTAATTAAGGATTTTAATAAAATTAATTTTACGGTGATTTGGGTTGCCTATGTTTATTAAGATAAAATTTGTTAATTTATTTATCTCTTTTATTATTTTAGATATTTCTAAATAACTTTTTATACCATATTGCTCTCTAAAAATCTATTAAGTAATTTTATGAATTAATTGCTATAATTTCTGGTCGATAATTTGAAAAAAGAAGCTGGGAGAATCACCAACATTGATTTACAAAAAAAGGACATCAATAGGAATGATTGATAAAAAAATACAATAAAAAAACTCTACGTGTTTTAAACAACCATTTAATTAAATAAATTCGGATATTAATTAAATTGTTAAATTTTATTTGCTGTCATTTTTGTTGACAGTTAAAATTATGTCAAAAAAGTATTACAAATTGAATTTTTCTGGAGCCACATGGTTTTTATTTCCCAAAATTTTTCATTTTACTTTTAAACATACATTTTGTTACAAAAATTTCGACTAAATTAATTTAATTAAAGATTTTAATAAAATTAATCGAACGGTGATTTGGGTTGCCTATATGTATTAAGATAAAATTTTTATTATTTTAACCGCCGAATTTAAAAATTTTTAAAGAAATTAATTGAATTTACGTTTTATATTTATATCAACACCGAAATTGTATTATTTAACGTTATAATTAATAATAATTTAATTTTATTATAAATTAAATCGAATTAAAAATTCCATATTATTAAAGCTAAAAAGAGATAGACATAGATGTTGGGTTCATTAAAAATACATTTACCTTAATCGCTATACATATGATCACATACTTAATCTGTCAAATAATTGCTCGTCCAAAAATAATTTTTAGGTTATTTAGGTTACTTCTAAAAATAATAGCTCGATTTTAAATTATAAAAATGGTAAGAATTCGAAATTAACCTTATTTTTAACGTAAAATACAAATTATAATTAATTTTTTAAGGCATTACTTGGAGCGCAACTCGTAATAACGTTAATTATGATTTCGATCATTCAGAAATTGGGGCCATACTTTTCGTTCGCAAAATTTTTGCTCTGCTCAACGGGTCTTGTAAGATATTTGTATCCCACGGATGATGAATTAAAAGAAGTTGCGAATATACCGAAAGATAAACATAAAAATCGGAAAGGGAAGCAACAAAATGGGAAAGTCGACTCGTTTCATATTCCGAGGAGTCTTGAAATTGATTTAAAAACGGCTAAAGTTACCCAATTAGATGTTATACATCTCAGGTTTTATGCTGAATACCAATGGCTGGTTGATTTTGCAATTTACTCTTGTTTGGTTTATGTTATTACTGAAATTTATCAAAACTTTTTTTCGTTAAAAGATGAAATGAATTTAAGTATGATGTGGTGTACTTTAGTATTAATATTTGCGATGTATCCTATTTTAATTACTTATAATTATTTAATATCATTATTTTCCTTAGTAAATATATAGTAAGTTATTATTTTCTTTAACTGTTCAATATTTCAAAGCAGATGAGTCTGTTGGTGAAAGATCAACATGTTTGGTAATGGGTTTTGTTTATTTATTAATTGCAATGATGATTTTAATTGTGGATGAAAATATTTTGGAGATTGGATTACAAACTGCTTATAAAAGCTTCAATGACAGTGCTTCCACTTTTTTAAATCAACAAGGTTTAAATTCTTCGTAAGTTATTAAAAATAATTTAAAATTAGTTTTTATAAAAAATTTTTTAGAGGTCCTGCTTCAAAAATAATCATCCAATTCTTTTTGGCGATATTTGGTGCTTTATTGGGAGCTGTTTTCACATTTCCTGGTTTAAGAATAGCCCGAATGCATTGGGATTTATTAAAACTCCATAGAAAGAATAAAACGATTCAAACTTTATTAAATTTAAGCTTTGCACTACCATTTCTTTTAGTTGTCGCTTGGATAAAGCCGTTTTCAAGGCATTATTTAACTGTTAGAATTTTTTCTGGGATGACTTCTCCTTTGTAAGTTAAAGAAGTAAAAATTTCATCAAATTCGTTTTCTTTTTTTAGATTAAGCAATGATTCATTTGAAATTTTAAGACTGATTTTTATTATTTTAACTGTTATCATAAAAATAGTTTTAATGCCAGTTTATTTACAAGCATATTTGGACATGGCTTATCACAGATTGGAAGAACAAAAAAAAGAAGCTGGGAGAATCACCAACATTGATTTACAAAAAAAGGTTCTTTTTATTATTGCAATTATTTCTAAATGTTAATAATTTCATTTAAAATGTTTTAGATTGCTGCAGTTTTTTATTATTTATGTGTAGTCACTTTACAGTACATCGCTCCTTTAATATTAATAATTTATTTTGCATTTATGTACAAGACTTTGGGAGGATTTAGTTGGAATGGTTTGTTGGGAAATCAAAATTTGGAGGAGTGTCCAGCTAATTCCTTCGAACAAACCAACTTAGAGGGAGAAGATAATATACAAAATTCAGCTCATCAGTTTCATTTAGCAATTGAAAATTTAAAAAATGTAAAAATCAAATTTTATTTTATTCAACTTTAAGATTTATTTCATGATCTTTTTTTGACAGGTGTTTACCCCACAAGTTTTTAAAGGACTTTTTGGTTTTGGTACTTGGTGGAGTTGTTTTTTATATTTTACTACCACATCAATAGGAATGATTTATCAATCGTATTTTACACAGTCGTAATTTTAAGTAAGACAATAAAAAACTCTACGTGTTTTAATTAAATAAATTCGGGTATTAATTGAATTGTTAAATTTTATTTCCTGTCATTTTTGTTGACAGTTAAAATTATGTCAAAAAAGTATTACAAATTGAATTTTTCTTTAGCCACATGGTTTTTATTTCCCAAAACTTTTCATTTTACATTTAAACATACATTTTTTTACAAAAATTTCGACTAAATTAATTTAATTAAAAATTTTAATAAAATTAATCGGACGGTGATTCGGGTTGCCTATATTTATTAAGATAAACTTTGTTAATTTATTTATTTCTTTGATTCTGTTATTATTTTAGATATTCTATAGATGTGTTGATAGGGTGAATTGCTTTAAAAGGAATTAACGAAGACTTTTGAAACGCTGAATTTCTGATTCAACTAGAAGATGTAATGGAAAAATGATTTGGTAACGATTTTGTTACAAAAAGAAAAACANTGATTCAACTAGAAGATGTAATGGAAAAATGATTTGGTTTAATTCAATTCTGACATAATTTTATGTCAAAAAAGTATTACAAATTGAATTTTTCAGGAGTCACATCGTTTTTATTTCCCAAAACATTTCATTTTACATTTAAACATACATTTTATTATTAAAATTTCGACTAAATTAATTTAATTAAAGATTTTAATAAAATTAATCGGACGGTGATTCGGGTTGCCTATATTTATTACGATAAAATTTGTTAATTTATTTATTTCTTTGATTTTGTTATTATTTTAGATATTCTATAGATGTGTTGAGAGGGTGAATTGCTTTAAAAGGAATTAACGAAGACTTTTGAAAAGAATCTCTGATTCAACTAGAAGATGTAATGGAAAAATGATTTGGTTTAATTCAATTCTGACATAATTTTATGTCAAAAAAGTATTACAAATTGAATTTTTCAGGAGCCACATGGTTTTTATTTCCCAAACATATTTAAACATACATTTTTTTACAAAAATTTTGACTAAATTAATTTAATTAAAGATTTTAATAAAATTAATTTTACGGTGATTTGGGTTGCCTATATTTATTAAGATAAAATTTGTTAATTTATTTATCTCTTTGATTCTGTTATTATTTTAGATATTCTATAAATGTGTTGATAGGGTGAGTTGCTTTAAAAGGAATTAACGAAGACTTTTGAAACGCTGAATTTCTGATTCAACTAGAAGATGTAATGGAAAAATGATTTGGTAACGATTTTGTTGCAAAAAAAAAACACAATATAGAAGAATTTTATGGTGACATTTATTGTAAACATGTTATATAAATAAAACGTAAATCATTAATATGAAACAGTTATTATTTTTTTTAATAATAATTATTTATTAATATTTTCTAGGCAAAAGCGAAAAGAAATGTTTGCAATTTTCTATTTATTATTCACTTTCTTTTGGAAGGCACTCTTCTAAAATTTATTTAAATATTAATTCATATAATTTCTTTTTTATTTAAAGGAACACATCGATTATTATTGTTGGATTATTCTTCTTGGGATATGTCGATAGAAAAATCGATGTAAACTCTCGATTTCGCCCATTATTTTGTTACACATCGTTATCGCTACGTAATATGGAAGAACTATGTTTGCATAAGATTTTTTTTAACGTTGGACATAGTTATTAATATTACGATTATTTATTATTAATGTTTTTTACCTGTATTTTTAAAGATAAAATAAAATTTACATAAAAAATAAAGTTTCTTTTTTTTGGTGTTCATGTTTAGTTTTTAAGATCTATTTTTTTTAATTAGTTTTCCTAAAAGCTAATTAACTAATCCTCATATTTGGCTAGTGACTAGATAATTACGCTAAAAGATTAATCCTGAAATTATTAAAAATTAATTTAATCTTATTATTAATTATTATAACTCCATTTATTGGCAATGCGCTTAATTTGTTAGCATAGTTGTTTTTTTAAGATTTTTTTACACTCAATTGCCTCTTTTATATTTTTAAAACTGGCCAGTATGAAGGTAATGGATAATTTTAAATCCTTTCAACGTAATTTCCGGGAAATGTTCCCAAAGCTCCTGTTCTATCGCTGGCTCCAACAAACCAACCATCATCGCATTTTTCCAAAACGTAAACCGTATCGCCTTCGTTTAATTCGATTTCATCCTCATTTTGTGGTTTGTACTTATACAGGGCACGATATCTATAAAATAACGGTTTAAAATTAATTAAAATTAATTTTAAAATAATAAACAACATTGAGAAACAGAAAAGAATTTTTAGTATACATATAAACCTACCAAGGTTAAAATAATTTACTTTGTTAGTAATATTTTGTAATAATCACTACAAAAAAAATTAAAGAAAAAGTATTAGATTTATTTAAATAAAATGTACTTACGGTACATAAGGTTCTGATTGCGTATCAACGTGTAACTCTTGATTTAGAGGATTTCGTTTCAAACTTCCCGTTATTTGAACTGGTTTAGCATGGTAAGTTAATCCCCCATTTTGATGGCCGTTTTGTTGAGTATTTTGAGTGGTTGGCACGTAATTATGCGATCCCATTGATTCTTTGCCACCTAAAGATCCATTCAAAAGTAAAGAATGAGCGGCCGGGGCCGCAACTGGTTTAGATTGAGCCGGAACTTGAGGTGCTTCACTCGGATCTATCAACACCTCAACATAGGAGACTGGAAAAATTCCTTTTCTTCCACCAATCTTCCCTTCAAACCAATTATCATCGACTCTTCTAGTTATTACAACAAGCTCTCCTTTTGCTAACGAAAGTTCTAAATGAGTTTGTGCGATGAAGTTGTATTTAGCACGAGCTTGACCTTCGTGAGATTTTCTTATTGTTGATTTTGAACCGTCATAAGGAATTATCTGTAAAGAAAAAATCGTAATTGTTACAAGTTACAAGGTCAGCAGTTAATTAGAAACTTGTCGCCGATGTCTGTGTATAGAAAGTTTATTTATTTCTTTTTTTAGGTTTGAAAACTTTTCCTAAAACTTTCTCTTTATTTTATTTTAAACCTACCTCAACATAATTCGCGGGAAATAATCCAACCATAGCGTTGTGTTCACCTTCGTACCAGTTTTTATCGATTTGTCTTCGAATATAAATAATATCACCTTTCTTAAACGTTAATTCCCTTGCTGTTTGTCCAACGAAAGTGTAAAGTGCTTTTGCTACTAATCTAGGTTCAGGGGATTTTGGCCTTGGTTTTAATTTCGGACTATAATCATCTATAAAATCATCGTAGCGATTTAAAGGAATCGGAGATTTTTGTGATGGTATAAAATTATCTGTGTGTCGTCTATTATTCATATCTTGAAGCTCCTAAATAAATAAAATTTGTGATAAAAAAGACATATGCGAAGTTAGCCCCCAATTAGATAGGATTTTTGATTATAACAAGAGAACCAGTCAACCGATTTCGATAAACAATGTCTCATTCGAAAGCTTAATCTTTGACCAATACGAAAGTGGAAATTCGAAATCTCTTTCGAATTTCGCTAAAACGCCAAAATAATGCGAAGGTACACGAAAATAACACAAAAATAACCTTTTTTAAGTGGTGATAACTTGTAAACGATGTACAGGGTGTCCAAATTTCGATGGGTTTGCAGGGTATCTGAGCTATTTTTTTGTGAAACTTACAATGGCGCAAACCAAATTTTCATAACCCTCTTCGTTTTTGATATACAGGAAGTGTTTGAAATTTACTCCTGTATCTCGGCTATCCGGAAACTTAGTAAAAAAGTAAAAACGGGTTCTAATAGATTTTTTCACGTGGAATCCAATGGTGCACGTAGAATTTTTCTAGTCATCACGGTTTTTGAGTTATAAACACAACTCAAATACTGAATACTCAACTTCTAAAATACTTAACTCTTTATAACTCAAAAACCGTGATGACTAGAAAAATTCTACGTGCACCATTGGATTCCACGTGAAAAAATCTATTAGAACCCGTTTTTACTTTTTTACTAAGTTTCCGGATAGCCGAGATACAGGAGGTGTCTGAAAATCGTAAATTTCAAACACTCCCTGTATATCAAAAACGAAGAGGGCTATGAAAATTTGGTTTGCGCCATTGTAAATTTCACAGAAAAGTAGCTCAGGTTCGCGAAAGCCGCAACTTTCTATCTTTCATAATAACTGAGATACCCTGCAAACCCATCGAAATTTGAACACCCTGTACAGGGTGTCCCAATTTCGATGTCTGCATAGGCTATCTCCGAAACTAAAAGAGATAGAAAAAAAGTAGCTTATGTCAATCTAAGATTAGAATTTTGTAGATGATATTTAGAAAAATTAAATAATCTGCTGTTTGTTCAAAATGTCATCTGGACCAATGAAGTCTTTGAGTGTTCAAAGAAGGTTGGGGTTCAATGTATGGTGTGCCCTTTTAGATAATGGAATTTTGGCATATAGTATCTACCATAAAAACTTAAACTCAGGTAAT